>KK499857.1:647854-682141 GCA_000688715.1 Glossina pallidipes | reverse complement strand
CTTTATCACTTATCGTTAATATTAATTTTAATATTAATTCAATTTCAGTTTAGTTTTTAAATAAATATATAAATGGACAAACATATATTCAATACTAAGATATATTATATCGATAATATATAAACATTTCTTCACCTCTCCCTACTACCTACTTACGCATGCGCTCGTGGTGGGAAAGACTTAAAGTCGATTCTTAAACTTGAAAAATTTCTTTTAACAAAACCAATATTTAATTTAATGCACTCCACAAACACTGTTTTGTGGTAAAGAAAGAAATTATTATACCGATATTTGAAAAGAACAAATAATTAACATTAAATTAATTTTTGTTTTTAAACTTTTTTGGCTGCAAAAAGGATTTGAAAATAAAGATTCCATTGTGTATACAAGCAAAGTTATCTCGGCATCCTTTATAGAGACGCAATGATATGCATGATGAGAAATAAGTTTTGTTGCTAAAGCCGTAATCAGCCGTAATCACAATCCTTTCATTAAGTTAGTTTCAGTTAATGTATACAATAAAGCAACTTTTTCCAAAGCATACACAGAAAATAAGAATTTATTTACTTCACCGCACATTACTGTTTTTTTCATATTGGACATATATATATATATATATGTATATTACCTTAAAACGCAATATTTTCCCTTTTTTATGTAGGAGTATACCATAGCGAAGTTTGACGTCAACATACAATCAAACACAGAAGCCTGAAAAAGCTGTAATCAATTTGACGTGAAAACCTTACAAACCATCATTGGTTTGATATATGTGCGTTGGGCATTTTAAAATCTTGGCATAAGGACTAAAGAAAACAGAAAAATCAAATAAGGTAAGCGGCGTTACTTTCCTAGTTTGATTCGATGCAAAGCACTGCGGGAGGACGAAAAATGATGGTTTAGCTTGATGGGTATAGTGGAATATTATATCGGCCATGTCAAGGCCGATGAAAATCGTCCTGGGAAGCGGTACGTACAATAACTAACGCAATTGATCCGATTATTCGAAAGAGAATGTACGAAGAAAAGACAGTAATGTCAGATGTAACAAAATATGTCTAAAAAATGTTGAAAACTGAGAGTTACGCTCCATGCAACAGGCGCTCCGTCTGCGGGCTTCTGCATTGAGGATAACTGCAATGCCACTTTCATGTTGAAAAATTACATTTTTAGCCCATAAACCGCACCCAATAAATGAAAATCGGATATATTATGTATTCACAAAATGGGCGACCCTTATTTATGAAGTCATTTAACCAACTATGAGTTGCATCTTACATCCACGAAACGTGATCGTGGGTTCATTGTTTCCCTAGTAAGTTTTAACAACAATTTCTGTACTTTATACAACTATTATACAAACATAAATAGTGGCAAGATGGAAACAACGCATTAAGAAAAGGCTGGATCCGAATCTCAATCAAAAGTATGTCTTATTGACGTTTATTAGCGGAACTACAAAATGTATGCCCTATGCGGACATCCATACATATACATACATAAATAAATGCATACACACTTCCATATACATACATTAATGTACATACATACATATACATACATACATACATGGTACATATACATAAATAAATACATACACACATACATATACATAAACACATACATACTCATACATACATATACATAAACACACACACAACATACATAAATACATACATACATGCGTACATGTGAGTGAGTGAATGAGTGAGTGTGTGCGTGTTTCCTACCCTACTTCAATGTACAAAAAATTTAAAAAAAAGTGCAATGAACGCCCTTTGGCAGTCAAATAACGAAAAAAATAGTCTTCTATTTGTGAAGTCTCAAAACTACCGTAGGCAATAATGAGACGAACAATTTGCAAAAAATGCACGGTGTCAAATGACGGCTCCGAGTCACAAATATATAATGCATATATAGCTGAATTGGTCTAATGGCAGTTGTGTTAGTTAAAATATCACATTATGGGTATTGAAGGTGCAAAAAGAAGAAGAAAAAGTGCAATCTCTTGCAAAATAACTACACTGAGACAACAAGTTGTCCGAAAGGAGTTTTATAAACAAGGGGAACTATGGAAAAAGTTTTGCTGTTTTCCTTGTCAAGTAGTATTCTATTGATTTTCCTACCAAGTATTCTATTGATTTTAAACCAAGGCGAACGAGTGGAAGGCATAAAAATGTGTTCCCAATATGTGAAATGTAAAGCAAAATTTTTCTTTTTGTAACAGCTTGTTTCCAGGCAAAATGCTTATAAGCGCTCGCGTGAGAGACCTTATCCTAAAGCTTGCGTTATTTCGATGAAAGTCCCATTCCATCGATCACTTGGTCGATCTGACCGCTGGAATCCTTAGGTCGAACTAAAACTAAGAAAAAAAAAAATTAATCCCTAAATGATTTCCTTCCACAAGTCATGGTTAAAGGTTGTCCCTCTAACACTGCCAAAAAGATAAAACGGAGCAATTTTAAAATATTAAAAAAAAAAAAAAAAACAAAAATTTTAAAATTATTATTATTATTAATACCTTTGGAGCTAGAAAAGTCAAAGTTGGAGATAACGACAACGCTGGGAAATGCTTCTGAACGCTAATCATCCTACAAATTATTTAACATATTAATGTGCATCAAATAAAAGACAAATTTCACCCAGCTAACTGGTGGTGGTGACGGTGATGGGAATGTGCATTTCCAAAATTAGTCGCGTGCGTGTTTTTTTTCTTCCGTGCCATCGTTTAGGTTATTACACTCTATATCACTTGTCTGCCAATTTTTTGCGAAGAAAATCTTTACTTACACAAATATTGTACAATAAAAGTCCAGGTAAAAACTTCGTGGCGTTTTCCGATAACCTCGGCAATACAAATCCTACCAAGTCATACCATGAAGCGTTCGAAAGATGACGATCCATAGATAATTAAAATGAAAGCCATTGTGCGATTGTGGCGAAAATTTACTGCAATTTAAAAGGAGACAAAAATTGCGAAAAAAATTGACTAATATTTCGCAATATCACTTCGATCGAGCTTTGCATGAAAAATGTTCATGTTCGTGGTGAGAAATGGTTTATTAGTTTCAGTGGCATCTTGAAAAAGTCGATGAAATTCTTTAAAAATTTGACATTTCATCTTATGACTTCATTGTGATCGCTGTGACCGAAAAGCTACGTTGAAAGCTCGGTTTTTGGCGCGATATGCATCGGCAGGGAAAACGTCTTTCGGCGCAATCGCATCTTCGGCTGCGAATTCCTGCTGAAATGAACCCAAATCGAGCCGACAAATACGGTCCAGGACAAATGAAGCTGCATAAACAACGACAAAGACTGGTTTTGTGCTTTGTGTATGGTGGGATTACATCAGGAATCGCGCCAACCAGGATGAACGATTAATTTCACTCTGTATTTTTAAGAAATTATTTAAGAAAGAAACTTGATGTACAGCAAAGGCATCGCTTTGCCCCACAGGTACCCCAAACAATGTACGCATCTACGGATTTCGCAAAACTAGGAAAGGCTTTAGGCAGTTTTGATGCTTCGCTTGCATAGCCCAGACATTGCTCCATTACCACATGTTTCGCTCTTTATGGAACTCTTTTATTGGGGTAAAATTAATGGGCGCCTGTAAGCATCACTTGGTCCAGTTTTTCGCCTAAGAAATCCCTACATTAACCTCATCTTCTACATTCAGTTCTACAATAATCGCATTAGAGATTAAACAAGCAAACAAAAAAAAAACGGGGGAAGCGGCAAACAAAATGCCATTGCATTGAATAAAGTTCCTTTAAAATGTGCGGAAAATTCACTTAAACTTTTATGTAAAAAAAAAAAAAAACGCCACGATATTTTTCCTTTACCCAATAATATAATAAAATCCCAACACATTTCACGTCATAAGTTTAACGTAGGTTTTCTTTCTTGTTCTTTTTGCTCTCTCGTTTTCTCTCCCTCTCCCTGTCTCCCTCTCTCGCCGTTTTGATCGTTCAATTGTACAGAAACTATTTTCAGCAAAAGAAATTTTTTTCTTTTTTTTTTCGCTTTAAACGATTTTAGGTCATTGAGTTAATTGGTTGCCAGCAGTAACCGAACTTTTTATTTATATTCTGGTTTGCAATTGAAAAAATCTCTTATAATGTGATCATAGCGTTTCAATAGATTTATTATTATATTGTGATGGTAGAGTAAACAAATTAAAAATCAAGGAGATTTTTAATCTAACGAATCTATTTTAAGTTAAATGATGCATCAAACGCGCAAAGTTGATTAATGTATTTAACTGAATTCCGTTCTACGTAAACTATAATCGAGAAAAAATTGTTTAATCCGCGTCATATAAACTCTGAGACTATAATTTGTAAAAACGATGGTAATGAAAAGAAAGGAAATTTTATGCGGTAGAAACTTTTCGGATCCTTTGCATTAGCGATTGCATTCGATTTTCGATTTAACGATAATAACACAAGTGCATCATAATTGTCATTAGGTTTTCTTTCGATTACAAAAAAATAATGAAGTATTCGCTTGAATGAATGAACAACAAAAACACATTGTATAGCAATGATCGCAGTTACTTATGTCTAAAATACTGGTCAGTTGCACATAAGTAATGAAATCACGTGTCACAAAGAACCAGCTGTGTACATCGCTCCTTATTTGCTTTTCACATATACCTATGTTCGAACAGGGTACCAAGTGCCAAGTCAATCCTTTGATATTGGTAATAGGCTTCTCAACAAGTTGGCAGGTTGGCGTACTCCTGGATGGATGCTACTATTGGCGTATCCACATGGCTCTTAGATAATACGCTCTTCAAAAATTTAGCAGGTTGGCGTACCCCCGCAATGAATGTTACTATTGGCGTATCCACATGACTCTTAGATAGTCATCATGTCATCGCATTTACACTTATGTTTAGAAACCATCCGGAAATAGACTCTATATCCCTGTTGGCTTCTTATTCCACATTATTGTTGGTAGCAATAACTTGAAGTACAACTTAACTTTTTGGTTTATAGTGTAATCCGACGGGAGTTGTTAAACACAACTATTTAAGAGAACATGCTCTGCGAATGGCCGCATGACTGCCATTGTTTAGTTTCACAAGAAATTCCAGAAATAGCAGTGATCTTAATGTAAACGCTATATACAAAAAGAGTGTTAATGAATAAACAAAACAAAACGTTATGCGTTACGTTATACTAAAGAATGCAACATGTAAAACACCCTACACTTCTCCGCTTAGTACAATTGTCGATATAGTTCAAATATATGGGAAATGGTCCGATCGGAATCATTTTCAATGGAGTTTGACGTAGGATCAAAATACACTGGTATACCATATTTCATTAGTACGTCTCAAAAATTGTGACATACAGCTTGGATACAAAGCAACAAGACCGATACACAATAATAAAAAAACGTGAATCTATATCATGCTCTTCTGGATGTTGCATATGTCCGCTCAAAGTTAATACGTCCTAGTATTATAAGTGGTGTAGGGTGAGGAGACAGAATTCCTACATTAATAAACGTAGCACTGCTGTAAGGAGTCCATTCAAAGTCTTGTCGGTTGTAATATTTGACTAAGGAATTCATCAATGGAATACGGGTTATACCCGCTTGGATGCGAATAAATGTCCAAATATATATTCGGTCCACTCAGTGACATCCAAGATCGGACGATCAATGTACATATTCGCTAACCTTCATCTCTCATTATCGAAGGCGCACACAACCTACGCCACTTGTGTCCGTCCTTGTCGTATATCACCAAACTTTTTTGCAGAGCACCCTAATCTATCGCCTTAAGTCTCCCTAAGTAATAGATTTTTTATTTAATGTTATACTAGGCATCGGAGAATGGATGTACTACTGGATTTCAGTTGGAAACGCATCAGAAACCTAAAATAGTATACATATTTTTGATTAGGGACTAAATTGGAATGGATTTTTAGTTAGCTCATAGTCGCGAATATGCACTATTCAAGCGTTGACTTATATGCCCGGATTCTCTTTTCAGGTCACCCCCATGAACGTATCCCGCCAATAGCAGCTAAAATCTAAGATCTTATAAAGTCACTGTTAACAGCTCCCGAGTCGTAGTATAAAAGGATTTGATATTTGGGACAAACATTTACCAGGACCATCCAAAATATTGTATCCAGTAATCGAGGATTTCGTTCACAAATAAAATAGAATCTCGCGTCCCAGCGATAAGAGCTTCTTGTGTCGTTAGTTTTATTCATCCAAGCACTCCGTTAATCTGAAAAAAAAAACTTACAACTGCAAGCAGTTTGATGCCACGAATAAACTCAGGTGAATATTATTTTAAAAAAAAGTTTCTCTTTAGTACAAACTTATAAAATTTCTTTTCATTTTAATGCAAGGTTAATGGCGACCAAAGATTATTCCAGTCAACAACAAAAAAAAAGGGAGAAAAAAAGAGGTAGAAGAAGAAGAAAATACTTCCATAATTTAATTAAAAGCACTTACTGCTCGCTAATAACGTAAAAATATATTTCCTTTTATTTTCCATATTTAATTCTTGTTAATTTAAAACTTTACTTCTACTTATAGCGAAACACATGAGCGCGTATTCTTTTATGAATGAAATACATCAGCACTTTGTATATGTTTGTGGTATTTGTGTTGATGTTATTGATGTTTTACCTTAAATGTGGGAAGTTGTTTTTATTATATTCAGAGGTATCCAACCTTCATACTATTACGCCCACGTCAAAAAACAATAACAACTTTTTCCCCTTCTCCACTTTTTTTTACATATAATAGGAAAAAAAAAAAACACTCCATGGCCTTTTCCCCCGCGTAAACGGTTTTAGTGCCGTACATTAAACCTATCACGCCATACCACGGCACGCTTGAATAGTGATCATTATGACATTCGAAAATTCGATCGAAAATGACTATAATTTTAAAAAGGGGTAAAAATTTCGGAAAAATTCAGTAAGTTTACGATATCACTTTGAGCGAGACGCAGAAAACGGTGGGATTTATAGGGAAGACGCTTTGCTAAAATGAGCGACAGACCGCTTTAGAAATTTCAGTGTTAAAGACTTATCGCACTTTGCCAATCAACCAATCGTTGATAAGAGTCGATGAAATTATTCAAAAATTTGAAGAAGAAGAAGACACCATTGTAAAGCTAAACTTGGATCGAAAAACAAGTTCTAGCCGTTTGCATAAGACTGGATGCAAACTGAAGCTTGATATTGAGAGGATATACGATATTTTCATCTGTGGGCCACTGCTGAAAGGAAACAAAAAATCTCGGCCGGCTTTGACGATTGGGAACAAGCAATTAAAAGGGAGCCACTTACGATAATAATGTGCGGAAAACATCATAAACCAGAATGGATGGAGCTGCACGAGCCTGACTAACAGCAAAGCCTGACTTGCTGCTGCGTCGATTAATTCTTTGTGTTTGGTCGGATTGAATAATTAATTGCTGCAGTCTGGCTGGATGATTTACACCACCAGTCTGTATTGTCAATAATTCATGCGACTAAAGCTCATAAGAACTGAGGTAGAGAGTCCGAACGTGATGCGTCGCCTTCCACTACGGTAGTGCCGGACGGTAGCTATAAAATTTCAATGCATCTTCCATTAGGACACGTTTCACACTCCGTATAATCCTCTTTAGAATCCTCTTGAGGGTGGCTGCAGAACCTTTCTGGATCGGAAATCTCACGAGTTCCGCAATGATGAGATTAGTGTTTTCCCCAGAAAAATAACAAAAGACTATCGATCAATGTGGCACATACTAGGTTTAATAAACTTCATTGAAAGACGTGTGAGTTACGGTTAGAAAATACAATCAAGTTCTCCGCTCATCTACTGTTAACAATGCATTAACATTAGGATGCATAGAATCTCCTTTGGTGGGAAAGGATTGCTTTTGAAATAATTTTCTTTTACTTCGCCTGGGAATCAAACTTGTGGCGGGAAAATTCACTTCAATTTAGACGCCACGTCTTAAATGGCGAAAAGAACGTAATACTTCGCGCGCCACCTGCTGGCAAATCATGATTTATTCGCAGAGACAAGTTGTCTATTAACAAGAACCAGGCATATGCAAAATTACTTACGCCTACAGCTACGTCGTAGCGGATTGTAATAATAAGCATTTTATATCAATTGCAAGAAATTTTTCTAAAATCCCTTCCCCTGAATGCACGCCTATATGTGTGGCTTTTAGTTAATTGTAAATCTGGTAAACTGTTGGCTTTCAGCGATGTCCGATTACTGGTTTACATCTTTTAAATCATTAGAAAATATTTTGAAATTCTATAAGAGTATTGAAGGATTTTTATTGCTTTGAAACTTCTAAAAATGCTTGCTTGAGATGGTAATCTTGCGCTCATCAAGAAACAGGCATATGGAATATTACGGCTGAGACTATTCAACTTTCCAAAACTGTGATATCACCTGTCAATGTTTAATTCAGATAAGACTCACTTGTAGTAAATGTAGAAAGTGTTGTGAGCATTCTTCAGCGAAGGAAGCAAACGAAAACAAACAACAACAAAATTGTCTCAAAAATAACATCTCTTCCTCTATAGCATCATTTGCTTAAAGCGCGAAAGAAAAGAAAGCAACCACACCGAAGACTAACAAACATATATCCACATATCTATGTAATGAAAGGCTTTATATATTATACATAAATACTCAAACAAATGATGCACTAATCCATAACAATCATCCATGGTTCATTCAACCATGACCACATTCATAATTACGCTGATGATGACGAAAGCGATTGCAATGGCGATGGTGATGGCGATGGCGATGGCTATGCTATGCAAACGATGACGACGCTGACGATGTTAAAAAAATAAAATGAATAAATTTCAAGAAAACAAGAAAACATAATTTAAGGTCGTTGTAGTGAAGGCAAGAGAGACAGATCAAGTGACAAAGACGTACAAAAGTAGTTTAGAAAACTCACTTAACATTCCGTCTTATCTCTTACTTATCAAACACATATACGTATATCGAAAAATAAAACAAAAGAAAGGAAAGACAATAAATTTGAGAAGAAAGATGTGAATATTCATAAATTTCTTACGTACAGAAGAAAATAATTATAGAACAAAACAAAAAATCTGGACCATTTTTATCCTAAAAGAACTTTTCGCTTGTCTAATTTTAAAAGTTATTTATTGAAAATAGATTCTTTTTACTTTTCAGCTAAGACTTAATATATTTTGTCAAATTTAAAAGTGAGATTAGTCATAATACATTCATACAGATATAATTAGTTGCACCATTTATTAATTAGTAATGATAATTATTAATGGCAATATATATATATATATATACATAAATATAGGGGAAAAATTCTATTCAATCAGAAAAATAATGCTCAAATTTCTCTGCCACACTGGAGGCCATATGTAGATGCGAGAAGAAAACATACGAACACTGAATACTCCAAGATTATAGTGTAACAAAAAAACACTTAAATACCTAACCTTACTTTTTATCAAAAAAAAAAAAAAAAAAGAAAGAGAATCGAAAGAAATTGAAAACAACACAGACGCAGAATGCATATTATGGCTTTAACAGTAATTTAACCACTCCTAGCAATGTCTACGCAATTTGCAATTAACTTCTATTGAATGTCTGCTTTAGGTTTTCAATAATTTCTCTGATATTGTGAAAATAAACTTAATCACCATATTTAATATTAATATTTGGTTATTCATGCTCTCTCCGGGTTCAAAGAGAATTTATATAAATAACTTTGTTTGAAGTTTGAATTTACAACTATATGCATCTCTTTCATTCTTATATAAATACCAATCAAGGGAACCCGACAGCGTAAACTGTTTATTTGGAATGTTTTTTATTATATGTATAGGGTAAAATGGCTGACTTTGAGAGTGCATTCAAAAAAACAACACTTTGCACCATATTGGTGTACCCATACGAAAAATTTGCTAATTAGAAAGAGAGCACAGTTTCTTACGGGTTATTTTGCAGAACATATCAAAAAAATTTGGATATATTTTTTCAAAAATTTGCATATATAACTTAAAAATCCTTCAAAAATATTTTACCTTTTCACACAAGGTTTTAACCTGCGTTTCTGTCAATTGATTGCATTCGTTTAGTTGCTCAATCCATTGATCCAGGTCTTTTGTCGTTGCTTTATCCTCCATTGCCGACGAGGTAGAGGAAAAAGTCTCGTCAATCTTTGTCGATTCAATTTTGACGGCTTTTCTTTCACAGGGGGAAGATCAAAAAGAAATTATTTATTCGTTTTGTTTGTTTTTTTTTTGTTTTCTTCACCGTAGTGTTGCACACGGAATTTGCAACTTCCTTATTTTTTCTTTCGTATTTCGGAAAAGTTTAACAATGTATTAAGAATTTAATTTTCCTCTTTTAAACAAAACTTTGGTACACGATTTACGACGATACGAACAAGTGAAAAAACGACGAAAGACTGACTTGCTTCACTCTTTTTCACCAAAAAAAAACTTATTACACCGATGCCAAATAGCATAAAACAAGCATCTCAGTCGCACTTTAAAAAAATTTCGATATGATTTATTGCCTTCTTTTTTCTTCCAATTGTACATAAAGAAATCAATCGGCTTTTCTTTTTCTTCCGTTTGGATTGCCGTTTCCATTTCAAATCAAAACAATTAAGAGTTTCCTCACTTTGCCAAAATTGACTATTTTTCCTACAGACACAAGCGTATAAAATGCTCCACTTCTTTTAATTAGAAATTTGCTAAATAAAAGACTTATCTTATTTGTAAGATTTTAGATATAGAACTCTCTAATTTTTTTTGCACAAGATATTAGCGCACAAGAAAAGTTTTTTATCAATATATGAGAAAAATTTATGTTCAGTATACTATTAGTCTGGCAATATCGTTTCGAATATTTGGCTGCAATACGCTTGGCAGTTCTGCTTGAACTAGGAGAATATGAGCCACAACCAACTTCAATTCGACTATGCATATCCTCTTTTATTTTACCTTTTCATGAGGTTGGATGTATTTGCTTGCTGAAAGTAGAAAAACTTTGAGAAGAAATGACTGAAACTTTGCAGTTGCGTGGTACACTTTTGGGTCACAATGGTTGGGTAACACAAATCGCCACGAACCCTAAAGATCCAGACACGATTATTTCTGCGTCTCGAGGTATGTGAATAATTGCGATATCGGGTTTCTCTTCAAAATCATATGTTGTTAATTTTCATAGACAAGACGTTGATCGTCTGGAAGCTGACTCGAGATGAAGACACTAACTACGGCTTTCCTCAAAAGCGTTTATATGGACATTCACACTTCGTTAGTGATGTTGTGTTGTCTTCGGATGGCAATTATGCTTTATCTGGCTCATGGGATAAGACATTGCGATTGTGGGATTTGGCTGCCGGAAAAACTACACGTCGTTTTGAAGATCATACCAAGGTGGGGAAGAATGTTTCCATTTTATATAGAAATTGAGATTGAGATTAGGATTAGTAAGGGATATCAGGAGATCAAGTTTTGTAAATTGATGCCCTTTTAAAGGATTTGTGTTAGTTAGTTTAGCTTAGAAAATAAAACTAATGGGCATCAAAAAGAAAAATTGTGTCGCCTATGCGAGGCAGAATTTCTGGTTGACAAAGCGGAGTGACCTGGGCAGGGCTTAATCACTACTGCACTGCATATGACCAGTAAGTGTATTGTAATCCAAAGGCAATCAATTTTCATTATGCATTTTTTATAGTTTGTTTTTGCAATTGCTTAAGTTGTGTTCTCTATTTATTCAGGATGTTTTATCCGTAGCCTTTTCGGCTGATAACCGGCAAATTGTCTCGGGCTCTCGTGATAAGACAATCAAATTGTGGAACACTTTAGCTGAATGTAAGTTTACCATTCAGGAGGATGGCCATACGGATTGGGTCTCTTGTGTACGTTTTTCTCCCAATCACTCCAACCCGATAATTGTGTCTTGTGGTTGGGATCGGACTGTGAAAGTTTGGAATTTGGCCAATTGTAAATTGAAGAACAATCATCATGGCCATAACGGTTATTTAAATACTGTCACCGTCTCCCCTGATGGTTCGCTATGCACTTCGGGCGGCAAAGACGCCAAAGCTTTACTATGGGATTTGAATGATGGCAAAAATTTGTACACTCTAGAGCACAATGACATCATTAACGCCCTTTGCTTTTCGCCGAATCGTTATTGGCTATGCGTAGCTTACGGACCCTCAATTAAAATTTGGGATTTGGCTTGCAAAAAAACTGTCGAAGAATTGCGACCCGACATTGTATCTAATGGTTCGAAGGCCGATCAACCCCAATGCCTGTCCCTGGCGTGGTCAACTGACGGCCAAACTTTATTTGCCGGCTACTCTGATAACACTATCCGTGTATGGCAAGTGTCTGTTTCTGCTCATTAATTCTGCAGAGGCAGAAATGAAAAAGAAAATATTTCATTTCTATCTTAATGTAACAAATAAATGAGTAAAATAATTTGTTTATTATATAAACAAATAAATAGCAAGAAAAATATAAAGAACAATGTTACGTTTTACTTGTGATTTGTACGGAATTTTTAAAATTTCAGTTCCAGAAGTTATAATGCTGCCGTTAATCGTTCATTCGCTTAAGAATAAAGTTTATTTTACATAAGTAATATTGCAGGTGGAATGAAAATATAGCTATTCATTCAGATTCATCTGAACGAGATGCTAATTTACATCACGGCTTGGTTTTGATTTAATTTGTCCCGCAACTATATTTGAGTGTGACAGACCTTCTTCTATCTGCCTTTTAATATCTATTTCTTTGTGTGTAGTTTTGTTTATAAACTGAAAAGGCTGAAACTAATTTTATCAAGCCTGTGGCATCTTACTTAAGACTTCTCTCTAAATCTATATGAACTACTGCCTGGCTGACCATTCAGTAGCAAAGGTGTCGGTTTGTATTTTTTACAGAATTCTTGAGAAATATGGAGTGCATCTTGTATCTGCCGGCGCCCAAAGCGACCCATGGTTGAGCCAAAAAGATGTTCAGCAAAGTTGCTAGCATTGCAGCCTTCGAAAATATCATTTAGTATAGCACGAATCACTTTTTAATATAATACTCATACAATACAAGAGGAAGTCCATGTTTTAACAGTTAACAGACCTCTTAGATGGACAGAATAATTTTTAACAGACTTCTCCGGGGTTAATAGGTATTTTTTTAACAGAATTCTCCGATGTTAACAGAATATGGCCAACATATGCTTTCAAATGACTACTTTTCTTCTTTTTCTTCTCTACTGCATAACAAAGTGGTATTTTTGATACTTGGTTATCATAAACAAAAAAGAACCAGCTAACGGTTTTTCCTTGGCAAGTCAAAAAACTTTCTTACGAGTTGATGAGTGCAAGTGTTTGAAATTTGAAGCAAGATAATTCCACATGAAAATATGGTAAATAAATACTACAAAATGAAATTAAAAAAACAACAATAAAAATTTAAGAATTTTGCAACAAAATATTGAAAATAACAATTGTGAATTCGTCCGACTATATTTCCACCACCTTTCTGATATCTTCAATATAAAATGTGAGTACATTCTTTCACTTTTTGTTACTTGAACAAGTAATTAAAATAATTGAAATTACCGGCAATTTTTCTCTTAATTAATGAACTAATAGAAATATAGTGAAAAAGTTTCTAATTTGGTGATTTTTTAAAATTTTAATGGATTTCCGATAGTAGATAGATAAGTAGACCAACAAACAATGGAATACAGAACAGTTATAGTACGTGTAACATAAAGTTAATCAATTTTTATAGTTTTTCATTATAAAAAAATTATAAAATTGGCTGCTAAGAAAAAAATTAGTTCAAATGTAAAATTTCCGTGGTACTAGGTTTACGAAAAAAGGGAAACATAGAAGGAAATGATGAGACACGATATGTGGAATAAATTAATTTTTGTAATATTTATAGAATAAAAGTTCGGAAGTTCGGATTCAGAAGTGTCCAACAATTCATGCTTTTGGAATTATGCGCCAGTGATTAAATTTTGTAAAGGAAGACAACTTGTTCTTTATGAACGACACGTACAACATGCTTTTGAAATTATGCGCCAGTGATTAAATTTTGTAAAGGAAGACAACTTGTTTTTTATGGACAACACATACAACTAGTTAAACGTCAAATATTACTGGCTAATTACTTTCAGGATATTGAAGAAACTTATATAATAATAAATCAAAATGAAAAATGTTAGCCCACAACCAAACAATTTTCTTACTTATTTCCGTTAGTTTTCTCCACAAGACCTTTTTCCTGGAGCAAAAAAACATAAGATTTTCTTTTCAACCTAGCCTACGTCTCATCGGAATATCGATACAATGTCAGCTCTACATTGCTAAATCGTCAATTCCGATCGAATGGTCAATTAGTTCAAATCTCTGTAGACAATGTGTCAATATTCCTTCAACTGTTTACCTTGCTAGTAGCCCGGCTTACGGCCAGTCGATCTCTAGATTACTGGAATTTTCAACTAAGTCAAAGGAGATTGATTGATGAGCATTGTGTTTATCGATTCAAAAATGTGATATCATTGTTCACCGAAAACAAGCTGTAAATTCAAACTCCATCTCCTTTTCTTAACAGAATGTAAAAGGCGTTTGTACCATCCATTAAACCCATTACCCAAAACATGTTCTTGTGGGTATTTACTGACATTTGCCACATCGTTGCTCAAGCATTGCATATTTTTCACTTATGAGTTTTAAATTTACTTAGCATGCATGCTAATGTCTGAGGGATTTTTAAAGTCTTTACTAAAAACTTAAGCCAAACCGATTCCTTTGTGTCTGATACTCAATGCTATGACTATTTGATTGGATTAGGACATTTTGTTAGGTTTCTTTCAATACTTCTTTTGTGTCGTTCTTTTTTATTTAAAAATTTATTTTTATGCTAATTAAGTCGATTTTATAAATTATTAACAGGAAGAGAAAAATATTAGATTATAGCTACGCTTAAAGCATAGAAATATTTGGTATATACACACAAAAATACACACGCACACGTGCATACATGTACAAATAAATGTACATAAATTTTTAAACAATTAATGTAAAGTAATGTAAATTAAAGCTGCTAAGTTGAAGGATATTTAGTAATAAATCGTTAAAATTGATGACAAATCATGATATATTTTAAAATTATTTTCTTTATATTTTATAATATATTATTTTTTTGATTTATAAATTCAATTAATATGCTTACAAAATAATATTTAATCACATCGGCAATCTTTTTCCTTTTTTTTGTTTTTTTTATTGGGTTTTCCTTTGTTTTTTTTCTTTCTTTTTTTTATTATATATATATAGAGAGAGATTCAATGCTTTGGGGTGTCTATTTATTTTTTCATTTTTATAAGTTATGTTTATAAAAAAATACATTTATATTTGCAAATACTAAGTAATTAATTCCTATGATTTTTCATTGTTTCACTTTATTTGGAACGAATGCTGTTTGAACGATTCAAATTTGTTGAAGCTATAACAGCAGCTGCCGATTTCGGTGAACCGATTGCAGACGATGAAGAACTTTGGTTATAAATTTTATTGGACGAGCTGTTAGTCGATCCAATTTGATAATTGCCATTTTTAAAAACTATCACCAATACAGTGATATTATCAACGGAACCTCGATTATACGATTGCAAGGCCAACGACCGAGCACCAAAGTCGGGCTCATGTAAATGTTCTTTTATGAAACTACAGGCTTCCTCATTGCTAAACGTGTCCCACAAGCCATCAGAAGCTAGGATTATAAAAGCAGGCCTGAACGATAACGGTTAAAAGTTGTGTAAGACTGATGTTTTAATGCTTAATTCAAAATTCATATTTACTTGTGATCATTTAAATCAAATGTTAATATATCTGGATTAGCTATGACTAGATTTTTGTCTTTTAGCGGGTAATCACCCAAAGCTCGGGATGTAGCCAATATACCCGCCACCCGCCAAACGCCACGGAAAGCTATAAAACCACCAGCATCATGTATACGTTTACGCTCCCTTACCTAATTTTTAAAATAAAAGAAAACGTTTCGTTGAAATGAAATTAATTTGTGTTCATTTAAAATAATTTGCCGCCGAAAGCAATTTAAACGTCATCTTTGCCTACTTAGTTTAAAATTGATATGAAATTTTTTTTTAATTTTTTATATATTCGATGCACGGAGATGGGAACTTGATTCGAGAGCCATACCTGTTGTGGCTTATGATCGAATGAGAGCGGTATCGCAATACCGCGAGCATTGCACATAACTCCCCGCGAATCGCCTACATTGGCCACTATTAGCCGGCTGTCTTGCATAATAGCTATTAAAGCTGTCGTGCCGGCTATATTCGTCTAATAAAATATAAAAAAAAAAAATTAATAATTTTATTACTAATTTTTTTTTTTTGTCAACATCGAAATTTTCAAAGCTTACAGTTTTCTTAGCGGCTTCCACCAATTTGTAGTCGGCTGCTAAGACTTCGTCTGTTATTAATTTACCAAAGTTGATTCGACCATTATCTATATAACATTTCGCTTCAAATTGTCGCGGTGGTCCTTCGTTTGCACTTAAGCCATCTTTTTGATTGTTGTTATTGTTGTTCGTTTTAAGAAGATTATCTTTAATGCTAGAAGCACCGCCACCGACTCCACGCAACAAAGAATTCAGTTGCTGAGTAAACGCATCTTGCGGATCTTTAGAGTTACTTGTAGATCTTTTCAATGCGCAGTCATCAGAAGCGCTAAAGATATAAATACATACATACAAGCGCATGAAAAAAATATTACCTTACGTTGTAATATCCATAAATAAATTAAAAAAAAACAAAAACAACTGTAGACTTTTTAGCCTTTTTTTGTGTTGAAAGCCGCCTGTTTTTGTTTTCGTACTTTCTTAATTGCTCTTTGTTCTTGTTGTTGTTTTTTTTTTCTTTTTTTCTTAATTAATTTACTTGATGCAGGAAAATGGAAAATTTTTAAATTGCGCATCTTTTCAGGAAAATATTTCAACCCTTGCTTTCGAAATTCATACACACATTCATATGCATCCCATGTTTAATGCCTCGCTAACTGAGCAATATATATGTATACACACACACATATATATATATCGACATCATATAATAACGTTGCTGTTTTTTTACACAAATATCGGCTCATTGATAATATGTATGACTGACGTTATAGTCGAGTAACAACAACAAGCAGATATTGATAAATAATTAATATTAAAATGCAAATAACTCAATAAAGAATCTGTTCAGCGTCAACTGCAATTGAACAATTGAATAAAATCAATTAAAAAAAAAAAAAAAAAAAAGACGGGTCTGATTGGGTTTTTGTAAATCACAATAAGTAAAAATTAACTCAAATTGATTCTGAGCAAATGCGTATTTCTCATTAATCTAGATTTGATTAAGATATTTGTGACGTCATCACTTCATCTGACTTTAGAATGTACAAGACACTTGAATAAGTTGAAATGAGACAACACCAATAGATGTCTGGTTGCGTACATCCGTGAGTCTGACAATTGAAATACACCCATATCCAACCAAATTGTAATGTAAAAGTGCGACACTCGCCATTGAAATATGCGCAGAGCCTTCTTCCATCTTTCTTCTATTTGCAACGCTTTCTTACCCTTTGCTTTTCCCCATATCAGAAATGAATGTGAATTCTGAGATATTTTCACACTCGTTTTTTGGGTCATTGAAACGAATGGACCTAAAGAGTGTCCCGAAATTGACGGAAAATTTGAATATCTCATCGTTTGTAGGGTAAAGTGTTCGCAAATCAATTTGACAAATACCAGTTTAAGGAGCACAATGGCCCATGGAAGATGTTTTTATTGTTAAACAATATTTCAGAAATAATTCAGCCATGCTTCTTCGGATATAATGCTAGTCAAGCAATGACTTTTACCGGTGTTCGATATCACCCTCTGCTAACTGCCTTCTTTCTGCCTAAAATAGATGATATTAATGTGAACGACATATGATTTCGACAAGACGTTGCCGCATGCTGTACATTCCGTGAGACAATTTAATTACTGCATGAGACATTTCCTGGTCGTGTACTCTCTGGTTTCAGTGATCAGTATTTGGATAAGAGAGGGTATAGGTGCCAGCCAAGCCATAAAGGCGTTTTACCTGATGTGCTACTCCGCACATAACACCATCCTAAGCGCATTGTGATTCAATAAAAAAAAAAAAACTGTCTTTTTCTATTTAATGCAAATCTTGGGTACATTTGCGGATACCCTATATTATAATCAGAAGGAGGAACGATGCAAATAGGCCTTTGGAGACATATTTATTTGTATTACAAAGGGTTCGATAAATTTACTGTAGAGTGGTTATGGGGTTTGCGGAATTCATATTTCGGTCCTGGACAAATCCCGTTAGTATCGGTAACGGCTATTGTATTGAGTGTTTCGTTAGGCTCAGGGTCAACATCAAAGTTATGGAAAAATTTTATCGAATTATAATAAATTAGTTTGTACTCTTGAATGCCACGCAGGCAAGCTATATGTTTATTCACGGCATGAGATAATTATATGCAATCTTTTTCTTACCTATTCGTCTTCCGTAAACTATCCCGTCGTCTGATCGCTAATGCTGCATTTGGGTCGTTTTCCTTATTACTAACGCTATTATAGTTGCCTTTCTGATGTTTCTGATGTGAATCGTTGTTATAGTCCGCATAGTCCTTCTCTTTATCAGCTGCCACTTTCTGGCCGTTTAACAATTTCGTCGTTTCTATCACTTTATTATAAATATTTCTAACCAGTATATCTTTAGCGAAATCGGCTGCAAATTCACCGCCATGACCATCAAATACAGCAAAAAATGAAATGCCTGTGTTGTTGTTGATATTCTCTTCGATTATGAATCTATAAAAAAGTGATATTAAAAAAAGAAACAAATCATGAAATCATCATTCGTATTTTTTCCGAACTAGTCGGACAAAGCCGATTCGTGAGTCTCCCTACATTACTGCATCTAACTAAATCCTTCATCTATTTCTGTTATCAAACACAACAAATTGTGCCATTTTTCCTATATAGAAGGTTCCCAAGAAAGGCAAAAATCAAACCAAATCTTGATTCAAATTTTGTACAGTTACTTTACTCCTTTAGAGAATAACAAAAATTAAATGTTATTGACATATGAAGATTTAGTTTTTATGAGAATTCTTTGCCGGTTCGATAGTAGGGTAAATGTATATGTTAAATATTGGAAGGTTGTCCAAACAATGGTTCCATACTTTCCAAATTTTTTTTTCCATATTTTCGACGTTAATTTCGTAGAGCAAAATCTGGTCTTGAATCTCGGTTTTAAACCTAACTCTCGATTAGGTTAGTGCATATACACAATTTTCCAAAGAAGCTTTGGCCGACTTTCTTCATCTTATATTACAACTCATATCGTTGGATTATGTCTCGAGACACAATATACAGGCTCGCTTAGTGTCAATGTCTGGGCACGACCGAACAAGATCGATTCTATAGACTTACTGGTGCAGAAGTTTGATTAAATTAAAAAATTATTTTTATAGATTTTTATAATCCCATTGCTAATCATTGCTATCAATAGATTGCGGTGTAGGTGAAAAGAGTTTCTAGATAGCTTCAAATATTTTGTATCTTTCCCATCGAAGAGCCTTATAAATATCTATATGAATCTTTCATACCCATTATGTCCTATCAATCTTTTCATAGTATTGTCCATGACACACCTGTAGTTCTTTCATTCCATACCCCGGACCCCACGAACTTTACAAAGATTTATAGCTGTACGATGCTTGCTATCTTAGCTTAGAAAGCTTGCTGAACCAAAGAAGCTTGTAGGATCAAAATTTTAAATCGAGGACGAAATTGCTGCAGGGCATCCTTCAGAGATGAGTGGGTGAAAAAAAATTCGTTTAAGCAGAAGGTCTATCTATATCTCGTTCTTTGCTTAGAAAGAATATATGATTAAAAAAGATTTGCAGTGCGACGTTGATGGGAATTTTTAATAGGAATCTTTTAAAAATCGCATATAACTCATGTAATGATTTGATTCATTTAATTATGTACTTTGCTCTAAGCAACAGGAAATTGTGGTTTAATGTAATTGTTTTTATACGCATCACTCAAGTATGGCGGTATATTCACTTTATGAAAAACTCTACTATACTCAAAAGAAAACCATAGCGAAGCCATAAACGTCTCTGTTCGCAAAAGTAAACATATCGACTTCAAATTTAGTGAGGACGTAGGAAATGGGCCAAAGGGACCATAGGCGACACGCCTACAGTCGCCGCAAAGTAAGACGAGAATACCCGTTTTTTGAAAAGCCGAAAAAAAAATTGGTATTTCGTTCCTTGCTCGCAATACTCCGAGCAAAAATAAAAAAATTTTCATTCGCATTCTATAGGCGATGCCTTCTCACTCAATATTCTAGAGTATCGATTTTTCCTTCTTCTATCAAAATGGTTGGTTGCAACACTCTGAAGAACACTTCAAAGATGCTATAAAGCAGGGGCGGGCAACTTTTTTCATCAAAGGTCCGATTTTATTTTTCACATCAAGCGCGGCAGGGTGCATTTATTTTGCTTATTTTTAAAGCATTCATTTTGCAGCGTAAGGAACGAAAAAAGGAACACTTAAACACATTTCACGTTTGATAGCTGTGCAGCACAACCGGTCGTGGCTGGCAGGTACAATCCATTTGCAGCATTGCTATCGATTTATTTATTTCCAATTTTGAACGTAGCGGGTCAGACTCGATTATCTCACGGGTTGGATGGGACCGTGGGCCGGCGTCTGCCTGCTATAAACTTTTATTGAGCATTATCCAATTCTGAATCAATCTAAGCTCGGTTGTCTGCCCGCCTGTGCACATGCCTATTGCACACATCCTTCTGCACGCAAAAATAGCGATATCGGTTTGAAGTCCGTCAAAAAAGTTGGTGCACTCAGGTTGACACTGAAAACGGTACAAATTGGCCAAAGCATACGCATCCAGTGCGATGTAAAATTAGACCAGACCACCTCTGTTTTTGAAAGCAGAAGAAAAAAATTGGGGATTTCTCTCACTACTCATGAACTGCAACAATAAATATTTACATATTCTATTTTAATATAAAGGCGGTGGGTATGACGCGTGCGGTCAAATCGAACGTTACTACTACGTCTTACTAGTAGTTCATAGAAAAGCAAATAATAGTAAGCCAGACTTATTTGCCTAAATGTGTGTATGCTTGTCTCCAGAGAATATTAATATATTATGTGTGTGTATGTGCGCTTTTCGATTAATCGTTCAGTTTTCATTTCGACAAAGAATTTGTTTAAAAAGGCGATCGTTAAATCAAGTCTACTACGATGTGCTAATGAATATGCGGTCAAATTAATTAATACAGAGTTTGCCGTCTTCTTCTCCATAGATGCTATTTGTTTATTCATTCAATTTTAAATCTACTTAACTGATATAGCAAATATAAGCCATTAGAACATTTAAGTTAAATTTTATTTAATAAAAATCATATATAGGATGGATCGAGTTCTTTTTTTCTAATCGAAAATCCTCAGTGTTTATTAATTCATTCCTTCAATTGTGTTTGCCTTTACTTGCGATCTTGACAATAATCTTTTACAAAATGTAGGCATTTAAGCGATTCGAATGTGAAGGTTAAGCTCAAGCGCTTTTCAAGGCAGGCTATATCGATAAGTTGAAAGCAACGTTCATAAATACGCAATTATGTCATGCGAATATCAAAAATGGGTCCCGAACAATTCGTTTCAATTAATATATGAATTGACAAGTGGGAGTATATAGTTCAGGAAGATATTTGATCAAACCGCTAAAAAATTCTTAAATGCTTCGATCAATAGATTACACGCCCAGCATGTCAATTAAAACGTATATCTCTATTAAGAATAAGGCGTAGATGGGAAGTTGTCGCATGCATTTTCCACAAAGAAGATCTCTCTCAAAAATGAAAGTGTCTTCTTTTTTCATCTTGCGATTTATGAAATTTAAACATGGCAATTCTATGTTGATATAAACTCGTGTTCATTATTCTTATAAGCAGAGTTGTTAGTTCCGCTAATTTAACTAAGGAAAATGAATTTACTAAAGAATTTTTATAGAGCACTCCGATCAAAAAAAAAAACACATTACAAAGTTGGTTTCAAAATTTTAAAAATCTGCTTAATTGTATCGAAGAGCTTTGCTAAAGTCGTAATAGATAACGCATATGATGTTTTTTACCGAATTTTTTTTTCAACTTTTCCAATTGCTGAGCGTGGACTCTTTTTCGTTATCGATCATAAAGCACTTGAGGCAAAACGGTTTAGCCTTTTATCCATCCATTCGAGAACATTTTCAAGAGAAATAAATTTTTACATAGATATCTTTTTCTAAATTGTATTTTGAAGGGACTTATATATACGAATTATATATACGATCGCCCCAAATGTCTCTTTCTTTCTTTCTTTCTTTTATTTTCTTATATTCGTTAAAAGGAATTGATTTCGGAATTGCTTGCTTTCTTATTAATACCGAATATTTTTTCGTTTACCTTTACCTAAGACTGAGTGTGAAACGAGTATGCATAGGTGTATGCACGACGCCGATACGCCGATGACGATAGGTGTATTTGTGGCGCGAATATATATGAATTAATGTCTTGGCTGCAATCATGAAAGCTCGCTTCGCGATTAATCAGATAATATCTGCGATATAGGTGTGCACATTAAGTCGGTAAGATTATGTTAACCAAGTAAGTCTCGCTAATTATAGGTATGTTCACAAATGTACAATTCTACGATGAATTATATCGAAAGAGGAAAATTAAATTTGTTACGAAAACAATAGAAAAATTGTTTTGGCACGTGACGCTATTGCTTGTTCATGTAATTCTATAAACTGCAGAATGCAATAATTGCAAATAATTGAAAATGTTCAGCTTACATATATACGTTTATATATATATAAATAAGTGCATACGTGAAGAGACCTTTCTGAAAGCACACATGGTTCTAACAACTAATTTTAGACACGAGTCTCATTGTCTGCAGATATTGCATATTGCATATTGCATACAAACCATTGGCGCACGTATTGATGAAACTTATGCAAGTTGCAGATCAAAGCAAAAAAAAAAAAAAATATGTCTTTCTTTAACGTTATTTCCATACTAATGTTAATTTGATTTTCCTTTCAGCAACGATGTGCAACACAAGCATTCAAAAAAAAAGAAAAGAAAAAACGGTTCTTACGATAATTTCTAGACGTATGTTCGTATAAAATTCACCTATGGGTTTTTTCCACTTCAATTTAAAAACATGGGGCAAAGAAAGCCCGTTGCAGTCAATGTTACCGTTACTCTCTCTTAAGTCATTAAAGAATTAGCAAATTATCCTTTGCGAAGCGTACAACTGAAATCGAAAGGTTTTCATATTTATCTGCCCTTTTTTTTGTAGATTTTAGATAGATAGGATCATTCCTAATAATCTGATTTGCTCAACTCAGAACTAATATTATTCGCTCTTCACGGACAAGGAAGTTGTAATGTTAGGCGAACTAGATAGACATTTTATAATGGAATCAACAAGGGGTAACTGCAAAGATATCCAAAACAGTTTAGATTTCTCAACTAAAAGCCCTCCCTGACTAATCGAAATGATAAGAAATACAGATTCTCCAGTTTTTCAATATAATAATCCCTTTGACGCTCGACTTTAGTTATCTATAGATGCAACTTTTAAGATAGACTTTTAACGGAAGACAAGTTTACTTCAGTTTAATCATAGCAGGACTGTTTCAGGCACTAGAACATACTAATATTCCTAGCAAGTTGTGGGAATAAAACTTATACTCGTCTTAGAGCCTCATAGATCCATGTTTCGTGGGTGTCGTATGGACTGATGAAAACCACAAATAAAGTCTTAATCGGTCTAAAGAGGATCCTTGATATCCACCATCTGACATCGATGTCATACAACTGAGAAGTATTTTGTTGTCTCGATTGGTTGATCGAGATCATTTCTACTGTGGTGTATTAGCTGATCTCGGGAACAATACAGATGGTGTCTTGCAAGTCGAAGGTCTCTAAAGTCAAAGCAGGCGTGATAGTGGGCAGATTATATGAGCTTTTACAGTTTAATGCGTAGCCATTAATGAAAAATATTGGAGGAGCGGAAATTTCAAACACTCTACTTGAATTTTTCACTTTTGGGTACTCCAGCAACAAGCAGACAGACGGCCACATGATTTTAGATCGACTTAGAATCATTCTCTCTCTACACAGAGAAATATGGGAGGGACAGACAGGGTAATAATTTCCCGTCGTGAAAAATAAATATTGTGACACTGTGTGTGTGATATGAGATAATAGTAACCCTGTACTTAGGTTTGTTTATCAATTTCCCATCTCGATGATTGGAAGGGCGAGTATTTCAACATCAGACTGCAGGCAAATAAGCAGACAGACCGAGCGAGTCAAATGAATTTCCAATTTTACGCTGCTCATGGTTATACATATTTTCATTCGAAATTGAATCGAACTCGTCTGCCTTAGATTAAACTATATAAAATTTCTTAATGTCGTACTTACCGATCTTCCATGCGTGGCCTTCGGCCTAATATCGCAAATGCTGAGCTTTGCGGCCTTAACTCTTCCCAACATTGATGATCACCTTGCCCGGATGATTCCAATAGTTTCATGCGATTGGTTTTATGTCGGCCACTTAAGGTGGCTTGAATGCGACCCAATATGCCGCGTGACCAGGTATCGACAGCTTGTAAGTAGAGGAATAAACAGAACAGTATAACACCGCAAAATAAAACTTCGGGTCGTAAAACATAGAGACGACATAATTTCCAAATATAGGCCAGCGGTGAATTAATGGACGATACGCCCACTGCAAATTTCGAAAGTATCTTCATATGGGAAACGTACGTTTGATAGAAAACTTTATCCTCAAGCTCGTCATCCATATGTGGTGTAATATAGGATAGATAACGACAATATATTTAACACTTGGAATAGTTTTGTTTATTTGTTTTTCAAAAAAAAAAAAATAAATAAATAAATAAAGGAAAAGTAATCTATATTTGACAAAGCAATGCAAAAAGCGACTTCTCAGAGAGATGTATGTCTAAGGGTTGTTATAAAATGCTATATATATAGTGTTCTTGTCGATTAAATAATATCTCTATACTTTTCTGCTTCTTGCTATCGATGATTTTAGAGATAAAAAGAAAAACAATGCAAAGAAAACCGCATTTAGGTCATTTTTAATGCATCAGCGTTATTATTAATTTTTTTCAACAGATAATTGCTAGAATTTAAAAAAAAAAAAAATACACAAAAGTATTAGTGTTATTTCAATGAGTTTAGTTTAGTTTGTGTTGAGGCAAACCAGAAAAAAAAAAAGAAGGTTTTGGTGAAAATCTTCTATATGCTTCTATATGATTTAATGTGATGTTGATTTATTTTCATTTTTTCATATATATATTGCATATGTATATATACACGCACACACGCAGATACGTATTATTAATGAGCTTAGTTCGTTATGTATGTGTGTATGTAAGAGAATTCGCTATTTTTCACTGAATATTCCTATGTTCACATGCCAAGAATATCTGCATACTTTAATATAAAAGATTTTCACCCCAAAATATTTTATTATTAGTGTTGTTGTTGTTTTTGTTGTTGTTATATTGCTTTTCATTTTCATTTTATTTAATTTTTTTATTTTTTTAATTTTTTTTTTTTTGTTTTCCTATACGTATCTAAAAGATTTTCTTTGTCATAAAGTAGCTCACATCGATGCCGTGTCGCCCGTGTCGTCCGTGTCGCATTTTATATGCGATATTTATGAAGAATTTATGAAATTTCTTCAACGATAAAAATGAAAATAAAAAGTGCACTTCTTTACATGGTCTTGGTCTTATTAAAGTTAATAATTATTTTATAATGCATGTTTTTTCTTTTTTTTTTTTTCTCATTATTTAATAAAAAGCATTTATGCTATTTTTAAATGCAAAAAACAGGCGACGACACAATTGTGTTTTGCCTTTTAAAAATATCTTCACTTATATATCCATATATGCGTTTATTGTGCAGAAAAAAAAAAAGAAAAAGATTTTCAATTGAGAATTTTACCGATATGTTTTTTATTTATTCGAACAATCTCGACCAGATTCTCAACTTGTTGACCACCGAACACTGAATAAAATATATTTACGAAGTACACCGAAAACCAAATAAGATTTTTTTTTTTGCTCTTTCTCTTTACACTTTTGCACGTTTTCTTTTACTTTTCCCATTCATTCTCGGAGAGCAACAGTAAGCAGCCTACATATACTAATGGATAAATGTCATGCACAGTTATAATGTCAGATAATAACAATGAAGTTTACTTATTTAGACGACTCTACGCATTTATTATAAATACGAAAATCTTTCCCAACGGAAATCTTTGTTTTAAAAATCCAAATCACTAATCGAATAATCACTATATTATGTATGTATTTAAGATAGTAAGACGATCAGGTGCAATTAAGATTATTGCGTGTTTCTTTTTTTTTTTTAAATGAATTATTTATTAAAATTAATGAATTTATCGTTATTACGGTCCGCAGGTACTTTCAAGATCTTAGCGACTAAAATGAGTCGCTCCAAATGCAAATTTTCGAATTGGAAGCAGTTTTTATCATCCACAAGGCACGAGTAGACGAGTAGGTAAGAATCGCAGCTACCCACCCGCTGTTCACGAGAGTGCGGCAGAGTTCACCCTGGTCCTAGCTGTAGTAAGTGCTCAACCGGAAAAGGTAAAACACTTACCGAACAGGGACATACCCATTAGGCTGGTGCCATCTTCTGGCGCTATCTCTTTCTTCATTTTTATCTGATTGTTACCATTACACATGAATAGAACCTATCGCCCGAGTGAGTGGTTCGGTAAGAAAATTTTTTCATTTGAGAACAGAAGGAATAGAATTCTTAAAGTTTTTCTAATCACATAAGCGTTTTTTAGGAAAGAATTAGGTTCTTTCGTTCCACATTTTTCTCCCGAGGGATTTTTTTGTTCCCTCTTTCTATGACCAGCCGCTCAAGGAGTGTCCCCTATACGTGAGAGCATGCTGGTGACCACGAAGGCTTATAGGACGAGTGAGAATTAATCCGGATTGAAACATTTTCCGCAGTAATTTTCAGGATAATGATGGCTTGGAATTACTTGTCTTTTTTGTTAAGAAAGGTAGACGTTATCGACGTACAAGCGAACAGACAAAGAATTTTACTTATTTCATTGAAAGGTATCTGAAAAACTGCGACAAATTGGCGATATTCTTACGGAGTTTTACTCATTAAAAGACGTAGTAGCTACTAGCTATAATTCTGGTAGGTCCGAAACCATTCTGCGGCCTGCCAAGAAGCCACATTAACAGGCTGGTATCGCAATGGGCACAGAATAAAATGGCAGGCAAACGGCAAAAAGATTCATAAAATCTTCCGGTAAGGCACATAAACTACTGGAACTAAGAAGAAGCGACCTACGTTTAGTCACCGGCCTCTGCACGGGTTATAACTCCCTCAGTATTCCGTTAAATGTTTTTTCGAAATCGATTGAAGGAATTTTTGATGTGACTTCTTTCAGGAATTGTTTGGTTTATGAAATAATAGATATGTAGAAGAGCCTCAATACAATCGAAATTGGGCGTTATTTACACAACTCAGCGAATTTGTGCTTTTTCATTTGCTGAATAGAATGAGAAGAAGAAGACAATTGAAATTAGATACGATTTTTTAGTTGAAAATTATTCCAATTCTCAAATTCGAAGTTGTGCGTACAGCGAAAGAGTGCAAATTCGAAAGCGCAGATCTTTTCAATTGTTTTGACTATTAAGAATGTAATTATACCCAACACTGTAAGATGGGGTTATTCCCAAAAGGAATCTTCAGAGACCTTATAAAGTATACATATTCTTGATCAGCGTGAAAGTCTTAGTTGACTTAGCCTTGTCTGTCCGTCTGTGCGTACGTGTGGTGTGTGCTGTTGGCACTCTCTTGGCCGCAAAAATGCAGACATCGACTTCAAGTTTAGTAGAAACATAGAAAGTTTCTGCACGCAGCTTGGTATTGAAAATGGGCATAATCGGTCGGAACACTAGTACGCAGTGGAGCATGATTTTTGGATTTGGATTTTTGCTCATTACTCGAAAATTATAAAAGCTAGAAGGCTGAAATATTCCACATTTATGTGACGAAGCACTCTACCCTTTCCGTGGAAAAATGGAAAACATAAGGCAAACAACACCGAATGTTCGAAACTATTTTGTATTCCTCAAATGCAGATAAATTATCTGCCTAAAAATGATGTAATTCCAAAAGGAATACGGTAGACGCCGAGATTACTTCTTTCTTAACGACACCAGCGATAGAGGTATCAAATAAAAGAACTTTGAGAGTAAAATGCGAAAAGCATAGTGATAGGTATGCGAGATTCGGCTCCTGTCGAATGTTACTTTCTTATATGTTTTATTTATAAATAAAAAAAAAAAAAAGAAGAAAACTACCTGAGTGACTGTCTTGTTTGCAGCTCTCAAATAACTCCTCATCTCAAATTCAAGTAGTAGGAAAGCAAAAGAAAATTGAAACGTTTACTAAGAATCTTTACAAGATTTTTTTTCGTCCCTTCTTTTTACTAGAGAACTATTAAGTTAAACATTAACGTAGCCATTACTTGACTGTGGATGAACGCTTTGGAACAAGTTTAAGGTAAGTGAAAAATCTATAAAATATTTACATGAAACCGTTCATAAGTAACTTGGTTATTTCCATTATTCACCTTCGGCAGAATGCCATCGGACTCTGCTACTTGATGTATCGGAATTTCTAGACGAAATATGACACAACCTTAACAACGAACATTAAAAGTTTAACTAATTATTTACTCCACACATGCACGTATGTATTTGTTGTGTCAGATGGAAATAAAAAGTGAAAAAGAAAACGAAATAATAGTTAAATCGCGTAGATAGCTTTATATAGAATTTTAAATTTAATTAAATTAAAATATGCTGACATTGACTTACTAACATTGAAATGTTACTTTATATCGTATATACGGGCGACACAACTCTTTCGCGTAACTTCTCCGAGAGCATGAGTTTCGCGACATTGATGTTAATGGTTTTAAAGTGTTTTCTCGAATCTTCTTCTTCATTCAAATTCGAGCAAACCAACAACAGATGACGTTGTAGCCACCACATGGAGCGCACCTTTTGCAAACAGCAGAATGATCGTCGCGCGAAGGCAGGTGGTCAAAGTTATGTGTGTGTGTGTGGGGGCTATGTTTACATACGTACGTAGGCGCCTTGGATGGATGCATGCTCTAGTATGGGCCAGTAGTATCTTTCGAAGATTTCTACTTCTAGCTCGCAAAGCAAATGAAAAAAAAAATAGAAAAAGAAAACCACATAATCTAGTGATTGGAATGGTCGATGCCCTGACGGCGGAAAAGCCAAGTTCCATTTCTGGTGCGGTAGCCTCTATATTGTACTTTACTGTACATGTGTTGCACATTCAACATTAAGGCATTTATCTGATTACAGAGATTGGAGCTACAAGTCAATAAAACTTATACCGCAACGTTTGTTTTTTTTACGGACGAAAAGTGTGCCTTTTCTGATCCGAAGCAAATTTTTGAGAAAATTCTTATTTACACAGGGACATATTGTTTGCATAATGAATTTCTGAGTGTTTTCCTTTTTCGTTTTTTTTTTTCGTACTTTGCAACTTTGAAACATTGGCCTTTTTTTCCGTCCTACGGTAGGGTACAAACTTAAAAAACGAGAACAAAGTCAGTAAAGGTCTCGAAGAGAATATACGTAGTCGCCTTATATTTGAGGGTACATTAGTTTTTCGAATGCTTAAATGCATATGAATTCTTGTTCAGTGCAATCGTCTGTCTGTCAAGCATTTTAGTAATCATTTCCTTAACGTTGCTTACATGAATGCCTTTTCATTACGATGACACATATAATATGTTATGTATGACTGTGCATGTGGTTGTATTATTTTGTAGCTATTGTTTGCGGCATGTTTACGCGTGAACCGCACTAACGTTAATTTGCAGTTGTCGAATAATAAGCTTAAGCATTGTCGGCAAAGGTGTCATAATCATTAACGAAATTCACCATCGAGAGCAAAACTGTACATACATTCATCATTGTCTCATTATTATAAAAAAGATGGGTTATACGAAAAAGTAATTTAAGAAGGGAGGAGCTACGCTCTCGGCCTAACGAAAAAAGGGGTTTTCTTTTTGATAATTTTGACTATGTTGTTGGAACGGCAGAAAAGGTCAGAGAGTAATAAAATTCGAGAATTTAAACTCAGGAAAATATATAATTCAATAACTGAATTCATAAGCAACAGCAAAAACTTCTAAAACCAACTTTTAATTTTTTGGAAGAAGCCATTAAAAATTTTCAAAGCGATCTTAGCTTCGTATCTAATCAATGGCCCTTTTTATGAAGTTACACTAACATATTTTAGTTTGAAAACTGTTTTTAAGTGAAACTATTTTTTACTCTCCAAACGCATCTGTTATTGCATTAAAGAAATTAGAAATTGGTAGCTAAGACGCTGGGCGGCGATAGCAGACAGCAGGGATTCATTTGACGCATGGAGGCTTGTCGAGAGAAAATATGTTTGTGGTATTAACTTGTAGATCGATTATGTCAATAAAAAATGATTTCAGAAAATTATGCAACGGGCAAAGCATCTGTCGGGATGCAATACTTACGCACCCCGTGATATAATAAAGCAGCCATTTTGCAATAAATGCGCTCATATGCTTCAGATCGTTTTCTGTTCTTGAAAGTTCAGTATTAGGCCATCTTTGATATGTCCCCCCTCCCCCTTCGTTACAACTTCAAAACATGACATATAATCTGACGTTGCTTAGTATCCACGTTAAAGGCTACAATATCCCTCCGAATTATAGCCCAGCTATTAAATGTGGGCCTTTAATTTCGCAGACAATTGTGTTCTACATTATCGCTGCTGCATTTAGTTTGCCCCAAACCTCTTGATCATCGTTTCTTAACCTGTTGTTCCTGTTCTTTTTGAAATAAGAGTGCGTTAGTAAGTATTTCATCTCTAAATTTTGATCGCAAAAGCTTTCGATGAAAAACTTGAAAACTTATTGTGCTTGACTGTATTTTCTTTAGTTTCGTAACGTATCTCTTAAACAAAAACAATGGAAAAAGAAAATAAGAACGATTTGAGCATTTGTTTTTTGCTCTGAGTTCTGTAAGTGGAAACAAATCAGCCCGAAACAATTGTATGCATAAAAATGTTGGGCCAAGCTTTTTTAAGTTCAACATTTTTTTTAAATAAACATCTTCACTGGATTTGTCCGAAGCGTGTGACCACTAAGTTATTATATATATATATATATATATATATATATTTCATCTATAAGATGCGGGAAAGTTGTGTCTTTACTACCTGAAGGTAATTTTGATTGTCAGGTCAAGTCTTATTATTTATCATACCTCCCATGAGATGTAACGGAACTATTTTCGATATCCTTCATCAGTTAGTTGCAAAGTGTGGCGGATAAAATGCATTTAAGACATTGCATATGTTATGGGTTCCAGGAAGGAGGCAACGCAACAGTTGCTTGTAAATGTTTACAAGTTTACACGTTGTGAAGTGAAGTTGTGAACGTTCGGCTCTGCCAAAGATGGTTTGTCAAATTGCGTTCCGGAAGGATCAGCCTCAAAGAAGATTGTCGAACTGGGCATTGCGGTCCACGTTGGAAACAGACCCACATTTTACCGCATTGCAATTGCAAAGGAACTCGACATTCACCGTTCGCCTGCTGAAGAATACATCGAACCTCTTCATATTCAAATTTTTTAATTACAATACGACGGAACTCTCCCTCCAACGTAATATATAAAGAGTTTCAGTCCTGATTTCATATAAATTCTGTTTACTTCAAATTGTTGTACGGACAGCAATTTTTCAATTAAGGTCTAATAAACAAGGCGCAGATCATTTCGCGTACTTTTTATCTTTTACATATGTATATATATAGGTGTATCTAATATCTAATGATAATATGAGTATCTAATATCTCTAAGCAATTTTCATTTGTGAAAACAATAAGTAGTGCCTTGGAAAAAACCTGACAAATTGGCTTCGACATATCACATCACAGATTCGTCATCCGAAACTAATTCGTTGGTTTAGAAGGAGTGACAGCACCTTGCTTAAATATAAAATTCAAAGCGGAATATATTCTTAGGGTTTGCGGCACTATATGCTCCGAGCCAAAAATTTCAATGCAAAAACGCTCTTCTTTAATAACGTAACGCGACCTACAAAAGGAAAGAGTTATTGGCAAGAGTTATATATGAAAAAAGCTTAGGACACATGGCCAGCGCTTAAATTCGCTATGAAAATAAATACAAGGATTGTTTGCTTTTGTTTTAAAACTTTTACTTTGTTCAAAATATAGTCGCAATGAAAAAATGAAGTTTAAAATTGCTTGAGTAATAAAAATGACAAACTTTTTATAAAGTTTTTGCAGTAAGTCTGTGTTATATCTACAACCGAAAAATGGGTGGTGCTCTCATTTCTTACCATAACATTTGCAACACGCAATAGAACGCTTCAGAAACCCGCAGAAAATTCCGCATAAAGTGTACAAGTGGCTGTATGTCTGTCCATCTGTCCACCTTGGTGTTTGTGTGATGAGTTTTGTTAGCACAGTCTCTTGCCTTAAAGCATTAAAAATTCTTACAAGCAAATTAGTTTTGGAAATGAGTCGAATCGGTTAATGGACACGCCCAGAGTAAAGCAAAAAATAAAAGCAACTCTGTTCTGCTCATTTCTTATAAAATATATATATGAGATGAAAGGCTAGCGCTTTCTAAGTCTATTTTACGGAGGACTGTACTATTCACGCGCACAAATGGAGAAAAACGGCTGCGCATACACACAAAGTTATAAGATTTTTTTCTTTTAAGTTTTTCATTTTTTTGAGGTTTCCTGCTTATTACCCACTCGTATGGCAAACGGGGCAGAGACAGGCTGAGGAATAGGAATGTTACAGAAGACACTGGCAGGTATGCAAAATTCGGCCCGAGACGAATTTAACTTTCTTGTAATACTAGTTATACCTACCACTGTAAGATGGGGGTATACTCATTTTGGTTTTTTCCACAATGTATGTAACGCCCAAAAGGAAGCTTCTCAGAGACCCTGTAAAGTATATATGTTCTTCATCAACGTGATATTCTGAATTCATTTCGCCATGTCTGTCCGTCTGTGTGGTGTTTGTTGTTGACACTCTCCTGGTCGTAGAAATGAAGATATCGACTTCAAATTTGGTAGAAATATTGGAAATTTCTACACCCATGTTGGTATCGAAAATGGGCCAAATTGGTCAGAGCAGAAGTTCGCAGTGGAGCATAAACTGAACGCAACTACGTTTTTCTTAATAGAAATTTGTGGATTTTGCGAAAAGCGTAATGGTGGGTATTCCAGATTCGCCTCACGTCGAATATAACTTTCTTACTTGTTTTTAGTTTCATGATGAAGTTTGTTCTATTTAGGTGTCCATGGCTGCATGTTTACTATTTACTATTCCCTAATTCTTACATGTCGCACATGTCAAAGCGCGACGCATTTACTCTCTTAAATATTGGAAAACAACGAAAAATTGGATAATACTTACGAGCTAAACAAAGATTCAACCAATTGCCGAGCCAGTGTAAGTCGAGGATTTATTGGAGAAAAATTGTGATAGAACTTGGAAGTGCCGCTATTTTAGTCGTCTCTATGTTTTTCTTTTTATTTAAATAATTCTTTTTTCCATTCACAAGCACATTCTCAAGTAAGACTAATGCGCATTTGTGATTTTGTTTAGAGAAATTTTTGGCAATAAATTGCAAATAATTAGAAAAACAAAACAGAATAGAAAATAAGAAAACAAGAGAGATAGGAAAAATCATCTACATAAACAAAAAAAGGAAAACTAATAGAATTATTAAAAAAAAGTGCGCTAAAGGGCCATAAAATTATATAAATTATTAAATATTTTATTGACAGCAATAATGATAATAATAATAATATTATTAATAATTACCAGTGTTTAGACTAATGGAACGCTTTAGAGAACGTTTAAACTGAGGATGATGATGATGATCCATTTTACTATTATTATTATTATTATT
>KK499857.1:602440-647329 GCA_000688715.1 Glossina pallidipes | reverse complement strand
CATAGGCACCGATAAATATTTATTTATTTATTTAAACCTGCCTTAACAGGCAGAGGCAAACAAAAATGGAATTTGAAAATTTTCATTAAAAATATTTTAGAGACGCGAAGTGCACAAGTAACTAACTGACAAGATAATTAATATTAAGACTATGTTTACATATATGTAGTTGGGTAGTAAATATTTGTGATATATTATTTTGTAACTGTTACTACTAATACGCCTTAGTATTGTATTAAATTCCTCCCTTGTTAGTTTTGGTGGCTAAGTGCTAAGTGTAAGGGCTACAAGCGTAAAATTTTTTTCTTTATTTGAATATAGAGAGCTTTCTCTCTCTCTCTCTCTCTCTCTCTCCCTATCTCTCTCTTTTCGTTCTGTACTCTTTTTTTTTTGTTTTTTCAAGACGCTAGTAAAGGGTATCTAATGTTCGTGTGTGTATATGAAAGAAGAAAAACTACGAATCATGCACAAAATTTGGATTTGTTTAATTTTGATTTTTTCTTTTAAATACAAACACATACGAATAGTTTATTATTGTTTCTATAGCAACATTTGCTCTCTATTTAGTTTACCTAACTTAAAGTAAAGAATTTTATGAAATTTTAAAAATTCAATGATTTAAAGGGAAATAGAATGGAATTAGGTAAACTATACCTAGACAAGATGCGCTATCGACCACTGTAAGGAATACAATTGAAAAAAGAAAAACATGTTATTATTATTATTATTATTATTATAATTTTAGATTAATGAAATAAATTCTTAGACCAAAAGAAAAAGACATTGAGCACTAGCAACACAGGCTATCGGCTCTAATTTACAAATTACATTAGATATTGAGCCTAGTAGTTTTAATAAAGTATTATATCTACCTGATATTCTCTTCTGTAGCTGATTTTAGAATTTCCATAGTTAGTCGCTCCAAATGCAAGGAAAAGTTAAGGCAGTCACAGAGGATGCGCTTTATAGTAAGAATTTGCGCAGAGGACGAAGACTTCTTCGAGATCCACTGGCGAGTTGCAAGACGAATTCTCGAAAATGTTTGGATTTTGATTTTTTCAACATTTGTTGGATATAAAGGTGGAATTAATTGAGGGTAAAGTGGAAGAGTAGTGCTGATGATGGCATTGTAGATTTCCTTCTACAATTTTCTCTTTAACCTTTCTTTCAATGTATCTTTGAAGATCCAAACTTTCCATGACATCATTCATAATTAGAGGTGCAAAAGCAGCATACTTTGCCGCTGGATCAGCTTACACATTTCCCAATGGCTTGGTACCCAAAGCATTTTAATTTTTTCACCGCTTGCTGTAATGATATTTTTTAACTTTTTAATGATGCTTCATCTCGAAATCGAAGGATTCCGTATAGCTTTTAATACAGACAAACTATTATATATTATTTATCGCAGCGTGACGGATGGCTCTGGCTTCGGTTGTAAAAGTTGAAGCACTTTCGTTAATTATGTGATGGAGAAGAACCTGTCCTGAAGCATCTTTTACGGCACAAGCAGGTGGCAGTCCAGAAGATTTTGAGCCATTTGCGTATAAAAGATTCCAAACGTTACTCTTCAGTGCTTGGGTTTTTTCAGCTATAAAATTCCTGAAGACGTAATTTAGAGTATCTTCCTTCTTTTGCATAGACAGCGAAATGTCAACAGACTAGTCTTTCAAAATCCATGAAGGTTTAAGATTCAAGTCAACAGAGTAGTCTTTCAAAATCCATGAAGGTTTAAGATTCAATTCCTATGCGATGTACAAACGATAGTCAAATGCAAAGATGGTGACTTTCCAAGTTTCTTGCCAATAAAAATCTTTTTCACATCTTCGCCGAGAATAGATTTGTTTGAATTAAGATGCTTGGGGACTATTTTAGCTTTTAGCTCATAAAGTCTATTTTCCAAGGCTAGGAGACCAGTTTCAATTTTAATATTATTTATGGGCGTTTGATTTGTAGTGCATTTAACAAATGTATGTTTATTGCATTTTTCACTTCATATATTGAGAATTCATTAAGAGCTTTAGTAATGTGCCTTTATGTAGCGCAGGTCCAGTGTGTGTCATCTTTTCAGTTTTCTTATTTCGTAACTATCGTCTAATAAAGTTTCCAGTCAAAATATTAGAATTCAGGCTTAATTTGTTTAAGTAATTTTTGCTAAAGCATTTTACTTACATACGAGTCATCAAGATCGGTATGCAAAATGTGATTGATCACAATCAACAAAAGAGCATGTGATTAGATTAGATTGATATCTCTGTAATATTTCCACGTCCGCATTGCTGATGTCCCGCATTTGAAATGGTTTAAGATATAAAACTCAAAAGTTTGTTTCATATAAATATCAAGACGTCATCAAGATCTCGAAAGGGTTCGAAATATTTTTATTAACTTTGTTGGAGGTTAAAGTCACCCTCTTTGATTCAATGAATTAATAAATATTTCATTTATTCATTTACTTGTTGCAATATAATGTAATCGTGTGGCTTGGTGTTGTCTATCAAAATTTATTATTAATGTAATCGGAAATTAAACTATTATAACTCGAATATTAAAAGTTACTGTAGTGATTAGTGACCTTTGTCGTATAAAGCGCAATTTTAGGCAGCGATCATTAAAATAAATTTTGAAATGGTTTCGTCTTTCGGCCAAAACAGGTCGGTGTACCATATTTAATCAAAATGTTATTAAAGCAAGAATACATTGGCAAGCATCAGACGGACGGATGGAGAGACAAGCTTAGATTGAAAGAAGTTTTAAATCGATCGGAAGGATGCCAACCAAAAATACTGGTATAGTCTATGAAGCAGTTCTCCGCTGCTCCAAACGTTTTGACAAAATGAATGCACACCCATCCTTCAGTGGTGGGTATCAAAAAGTCCAATTCTTCATATTTTATGAAGAAAACTGGGCCATAATTGTAATTTAATATAAAAATTGTTCTGCCGACGATAATTTAGCGAATGAAGTCAGCGAAAGAGACAACTTGGGAGGTGTTCAAGATGGCGAAGTTATTCGAGCTGAGAACAAAAGTAATATACCCAGGAAAGTGGTTCCAAAGAAAGAAAAAATAATATGCCAATCAAGCGTTTCGATTGTGGTCGAAAAGGCTATTGTGCTGTAACATGCAGGAGGCCAAAGACGACGACGATGCACAACATTTAGTGACCTCAGCCATTTCGTAACATCTTTTCATCTATTCGGCAAGAAGAGTATGTTGACTTTATTCATGAACAAATGATTTCAATAGTGGGGGAAAACAAAATCGAAAGGTATGTAGTAAGCATTAAGTTTTTTGAGATGACGCTAAGCCAAGCATTACATTATCTTTAAAAATGATGCAATTTTCTTTCGGATTGGCTGGAGGAGGATAGAAGATATTGCTGGTTTCGCTGGTTGTGACAGGTTAAATGGACGGTGGGCTAATAAATTTGCTTATTTATTTTTTATATACCAAAAGTAATTAAAGAACCTATGACAACCGCTTGGTCACTTGAACATACAAAGTTTGCGAAAGTTACTAAAAAACAATCCGCTACGTGGGCTACGTCGTCTAAGAACAAACGCACAACGAAAGCATTCCCAGACTTAGGAAGAAGTAATTTATTTTTCTTTTTTTTTATGACCAGCCATTCAGGAAATGTCCCCCGTACGTGCGGGCACGATGTTGATGAGGAGGTGTTATAGGCCGAGAGGGATGGAGAAAGGAGGTGGGATTTGTGAAAGTTCGATTTGAAAATGGAGACATCAGGCACGATAGGAATAGGTTGGTTATTCCAAAGGCGGTTAAATAATGATGAGTCAAAGTAGGGTGTAGTGCGGTAGGGTGTTGTGCGGCAAGCTGTTGTGCGGTAGGGTGTTATGCGGTAGTATGTTGTGCGGTATGTAAGTCACTTGAGGACGTGTGGACCAGAACGCTGAGAAAGATGTGTAGTCCTGTTGAAGGAGCTAATTGGTGGACAAATCTCTACTAGCCCTGTAAAATACTTGCCCTGAATGTACCTGTGCATAAGAGCAATAAAGCACACATTATGTCGAAAGTTTTGGACACACTTTCGTCGCCTATGTGCTTCTGAGCCTTTCGCTGTACGCGTTATACTATGCGAGTTATACTCTAATTTTATCGCTATATGATAAAAGTTTATCATACATCGTCAAATCGCATATACAAGGAATCTGCTGTTTAATGGAACTAATTAAATCCTGCCCACGAAAGTAGAAAATTAGAAGTTGGCTTAAATTTAAAATAAACAAATTTTTGAATCACGAAACAAGAGCAAAAAAAAAAGCAAATTTATTCTATTAAAAAAAGGAAGGCTCATGCTACTACGCTACTTTACTATTAGGTTTATAAATCAAAAAAAAAAAAGTCATTTTTAGTTGGAATCTGTTGATAAACAAACGATAATTTTTCATTAAAAGGAAAATAATATGCGTTTAGATTTTATATTGTTTGCAATAAATCAACTGTAAATAATTCACATACATACAGCGTACTGTTCAAGAGAGAACTCAATTAAATGCGATGAGTAATTTTCATGTAACCGTTATCACACGATCCTAGACATAGGAAGCCTGCTGTCTTTTTTATTGATTCGAAAAAAAGCTGAAGCTCAGTTGTGTATCTAACATTCGAGAGGCGAATATATATATGGAAAAATCCTTAGGTACAGTTGATAACTTTGGAAATTAAATATGAAACCAACGACCGAATATGACAATCGAATCAGTTTTGCGGCATTTGAGGCCATGAGGGCTATTGTTTGAATTGCTATAGCAACATGACAAATCACGAAAATTATAATTTATTGTTTTGCCAAAAGGTACTGTACTGTAGTTGGAGATTGGCGGAGCAAAGTAGAGAAAGTTACCTAAAACGGAATTAATTAATTAAGAAATTGAAAATTTAGAAAAATGTTTTTTTTTTTTTTTGTGTTAATTCTATTCTTCTCTTAAGGGCATGGCGGTTATTGTTCAGAATAAGATTTCGAATTTTTTGAATAAGAATAAAGTGCTGAATCAATTAAGAATGCCTTAGGTATTAATGATAATTTTGTCAAAAGAAAGTGACTAAAGTGTAAACTCATTCACGTGGCGTCATCAGGGGATGTTTAATGTACTCATATCACAGATTCGAGCCATGACCGCCATGACCGAAATAGTTACTAGACAAATGCATTTCCGATAATGACAGGCCTTTTTGTGGAAATGCTCATTTGAAGTGATTTCCTGCCAAACACTACGTGCGATGTCACTTTAATAATACTTATTCTTGTCGTGCAGCCTATCTATAAGCTTTACATTGTCTTTGCGGTATATAAGGGATAGGAAAGTAGGAAAATTTCTTTTCTTGACGAATTGAAATGTTTTTCATATCACTATTTTTTTAATATTTAGCAGATAGCAGATAGTCCGTTCTGTTGATATTGTCCAGTTATGTTGTAACATTTATGATCACCCCATTCTCAGAACTTTGAGTTAGCGAGTAATACAAAAATTTTATGAAAGCTTTCGCAAACTTCTGCAGATATTTGCAAATCTGAAAAAAAACGGTGACTAAAACTCCAGCCATGCATAATGGTTATAATTCACAATTGACGCGCTTTTCGCGTCTGACGTTCTTGCATTGTCATCACACTACGACTGGTTGCTATATTCAAAGAATTGATTTCGCGAGTAAGGACCAAGTTTTGGAAATAATTATGAAAGTTGACAATGAATGGAAAGAAATTCTTGAATTTTTATTTTAAGAAAAGTAATAAACTATGTGATAAAGGCTTACTTTTTACTCCACTTATTCATTGTGTAAGCTTACTTAGAAAGCAAAACAGTTCAATTTATAAACAACAAAAATTTTTTAAATTCATATAAAAACGATGGGTAAACTGTTCACGAAGAAGAATCACTTCGAAGAAAGCTTTAGATTATCAAAAGCATCTGAAGTATTTTTCGATAAAGTCGCTACCTGTAAATCCAACGTTATATATATATATATATAAAAGTATATGTAAATGTAGAAATTTTAATTTTCATTAAATTACTAACTTTTTTAAAGCGTTTAATACTTGGTCGCCACTCATCAAAGCTCGAAAAGCCACCTTCTTCGTCGGAATTCGATCTAAGAAACGATGGTGAACGATCATGCGGTTCTTCAAAACGCTTTAAACAACGTTTACGGTTCCTTTTGCATTCTGGTTGCTCATTAGAAGGCGGAACCAAATTTGTATTTTGCGTGGGTTGAACCAAATTTTGTAAAGGAATGTCTTCATCTGAAGATGAAGATGAATGAACCATCGGTTCGGTTTTAGCAATATTTACGCCAGCAGTCTGGAAACGAAAAAAAAAAAACTATGCAGAAGGAATTTATAACAAAATATTTTTCATATTCATAATCCCTGAATCTCATTTTCATTTATCTATTCTACGCCCGACTTCCGACACAAGGGCATATTGCATTTTTGAACATTTCTTTCTTCGATTTTCGTCGCTATGTGTAACTTTAATGTAAATTTACTTAATTAAATCGCATTTAAAGTCGTGTATATATTTTAGGAAAATCAAACTTAGGGATAATGTTACTCTAATGATATGATAGAAGAACAATCACTATATATGTTGAGTTTATTCATTTATTTTTCTTATTTTTCTCCAATTGATCGCTACACTCAAATGTTTCTCAAAAACAGGTAAAATAAAGCCGAATAAGCTCAATCCGAAACATAAAGATTCTTTCTACTAAGATGTCTGAGACCACCAAAAAGTGGTCAATTGCGAAGTTAGTGAACTAAGTATTGAACATTAATTTTATAATTTTTGAGAAAATTGAATATCAAATAAATTCGATTAAGTAATTTAACGTTGTATCCACTTTAAGCCATTTCTTAATGATGGGTTTTGTTTTGGGTCTTTCGCTTATTACCCATATAAAGTCACATGTTGATAAAGTTGTTGCATGAATATATATTTTGGATAATTTACGACGAAGAGCAGTAAGAAATATTGTTTTGGCATACAAAATGAATCTGAAAAACTTTGAAAAGATGAAACCATTTTGGAACCATACCAACGTTCTTACGAAAAGCAAGTAAATCTCCAATTTTTAGTATTTTTCAATGAAAATTTTTCCGAAATAGTTCTTTGTTGAACATATAAATTTATTATGTTGAATGTATAAATTTACAATTAATTCTTTTTTTTGTTAGGCACTCTCCGTTGTAAGCGTTCTCATAAAAAAGTAATCTTTCTAAGGCAACAAGGTCTAATTTTTCCTATTCTACGAGAGAAAAGGACGACAAATTATGCGAGAAGTATTGGAAACACTTGGGACCTTTTTAGCTTCGGCTTTTTTTTTTTATTGCTAATTGGAATCCTTTATAACTCTCCATTGTCATATAGAAAGGTTTCCGACAATTCGAATGTGGAGGAGTTCGATCAACTTGCCCCTTTTTCAATACCACCCTGCGTGCAAGAACTTCCAATGTTTCTACCAAGTTTGAAGTCGATAGCGTAATTTTTGCGTCCAAGAAAATGTTTACAGCAGACATTACACAGACGTACAGAAGGACATACTTAAATTAATTTTTAATTTGATGCTGATCAAGAATATATATACTTTGTGGGGTTATTGAAGCTTCCTTCTAGGCGTTACAAACGTTTTGACAAAATGAATATACCCCTCATCCTTCGTTGATGGGTATAAAATTTGAGAAGAGTTTTTAAAAAATTATATATTTTATGAATCTGCGAAGATTCACTCCTTTTCCATTTTGAATTCCAAGCAATAGAAATTATATTTATATCTTAGCGGCCTATTATACTTTTTTGGTACGTCTGGAAGACTTGTTGGATCAAAGCTTTTTTTAGTTTCGAAGGAGCAGTAAATACGTTTTTGTGACACGCTTTTATTTAATTTGACTTTGACATAATTGTTTACTGTTTCGTAGTAGTACAAGTGCTCAGATACTAAAGTATGCGAATTAAGTTTATTAACAACAATTTATTATTACCTGTTCAGGATTTTGTATTTCGTTAATGGGCTTCTTGGTAATACGGGGTTGCACGAGCAAAGCCGGTTGAAAAAAAACTCTTTTAATCTCTCGAACTCTATACCGCAGCAGTGCAATAATGCGCTATAAATATAAAGAATTTCTTCAATATTTGGTTTAGGGTAAGTTTAATGCATTAAATTCACATCTTTTTCTTTCTCCATGTCTGCTTTATCGTTAACGGCCCTTTGTACGTCCAATTCTTTTTTTTCCAATTCCTCATGTAGTTTTCTAAACTGATCCTGATTTAAATAATGAAATATTTTAGAAGTAAACTTAAAAAGAAAATTGAAAGAAAAAGCGTTACCTCAAACTTCTTATTGAGAGCTTCCGCTTCTAATTCTTCTGCCTTTTTGAAATCTTCAAAGTCTTTTTTATTTTCGACAAGTTGCTGTTTTAAGTCATTTATCTCTTTAATCGCGCCATTATACTCTATATTTAGATTTTCACAAGCCTGGACTTCTTCAGCGCATTGCTGCTGCAAGTCATCGCAGCGCTTAGTTATCTGAAAGACAGAATTTTCATTTTTTCAACATTTTTCATTCTTATTCTTTTCCTTTCTTATCCTTTATTATTTACTTCAGCAATTTGCTTATTTTTTTCGATGTTCGTTTTTGAGATCTCCTGGGATAATTTTTCAATTTGTTTTTTTAATAACGTAACGTTTTCATCGTAACTCAGCTCTAGTTTATAGAATTGTTCACGAGCCATTCGTGCATCCTCCTTTGACTTCTCATTAGCTTGTTTCAAACGATTGATTTCTTCGTTGATTTTTTTAATTTTCTCATCGCGTTCTCTTAGTCTGCAAAAAGTCATATTTAAGAAATGAAGGACTGATTAAATAATTTCTTAAGTTAAGTTGTACTTGTCACTTAAATCTTCTATAGTGTCTACGTTCTCCATATGCAACGTTTTATATTGCGTAAGGTGAGTGACAGATTTATGTAAATCCATTCGCACTTTCTTGGTAAAGTTGCTATAAAATGCGAACAAGTCCGCGGCGTTGGCTGTGTGCGGGGGGTTTTTAATGCCTTTCGATTTCCTTTCCTTTTTTTCTTTGCCCATTGTGCTGATGAATGAATGGCTCCTATTAAGACAAAGAAAGACTAAAGTATGCTTTTGGAATAAATTGTTGTGAAGAACAGTACGATAAGCTTTATTAACCATGATAGACAAAATACGACAGTTCCGATGGTTTCTTAACTTTAGCTAAAAGGCGAAAAATGTTGTACTGTTTGGCCTCACATTCGACGCCTTTCTTTTCTTCTCTATCTATTAATCGGGAGTTATTGGTCAAGCGCTTATTCCGCTTTCTCTGAGATAGAGACGTGACAACTTAAGCACTTGCAGCCAGGAACACATAAAACGCTTTGTGAAAGCAAATATTGGGATTTATTAAAGGAGAAAATCAATGTACATTTTTCAGACAATCGGTTTTTTTTTATTGTTGGCTTAAATACTCAAAAATATAATTGAAGCGTTATGGGCGTGGCAAAAAATAAATATATATATGGTAAGCAGTATAACTTTTGCAAAATTTCATTCCTGTTATTCGAATTTTTAAAATATCTGTAATGCAACAATGTTTACTAAATAACGAGTGTAACAGGGAGATCGTCGGAAAGGAGAGGGAAAAGAGAAGGAAATATTTAGGGAGGCGGGGGACGCAACCTAATGGGTGTTATGCTTTTACCAACTGAGCATTCACTATAGTTACGACCAAACATTATCGCACATGATATTTGAGCCCGCGAACAATGACTTCATAGTCGGGATTCTTACCTACCCGGCCAAAGAGTAATTTGCTAAGAAAAATTGCTTTATTGTTTTTCAAAATATGCTTTTTTATTTTCCTACGATCTTTTACATAGGTTCGAACCACTCGTCATAACATATGCTCCATTCCACTTGGGCCGGCTATAAAATATGGCTTTTAAAAGCATGAACACGAGGGTTCGGCCGACAAAAATCGGTATATGCAATAAAGAACGCACTCAAACTATGAAATGCTCCCAAGCAAGTTAAAGTCATACTTGTGAAATCTTCCAATGGAAGCGTCAAATGATAGGTAATAACACTGAGTGCTCCCAATGCTGAAAATATAAAGAGTGCCATGCGTAATGTATGTAGCCATGAACCGATGAATAGGTTATACGACGATACTCAATAAATTCGCTGGATGCCATGTAAATGTCTTACCACTTTTCGCGAATTCATATGATTTTTAGATTATACGAAATTTGTCAAAATTTTAAACATTCCGACTCCTAATTCACCAGTTACAGCTACAGTTCTATTGAAGCTACTTGCAAAACATCTAATTTCGTTTGTTTGTTGATTAAACGTTGCTGTCTGCCGAGCGACCAATCAACAACGAGCAAAAACGCAAAAGTAGGGTACAGCGTCTATACTTTCCGATGGGACAAAAGATCAATAGTGACTTAACAGATAGTATAATTGGTGTGTTTTAAACACGAAATTCCAAAAAAACGCTTTGAACCTACGAACTTATTGAGTGATGTATTACGTTATGATGGCAATAATCATTACGATTTCTTAAGGGTAAATTTTGAAAAAATCAGTCATTTATGGTCATTGCTAAACGCTTCGAGTTTCAGTAGTAGCTGTACAGTCGCAAGGATATAGCTCCAGGCTACTTTTTAATATGTCTTAATAATGGATTCTGTCAACTTTGTCCTCTATTCTTCCAATGAGCTCTAGCGCACACCGGTAAATCCTACGGTAGATCCGTTTATTAGTTCCAAGCAGTTTAAGGGCTTTCTTGATATTGCACTATATAAGCTTTTCTTGATCTTTATGTCGATGGAAAAACGTGCTGCTCGCATTTGCTCTAAATCCCTTAACTTTATATTTCTCACCACATTGCAATCAATCGTATGGTCTCTAGCAAGTGGTTAGCAATTGTGCCTATTAAAGTTTGCTATTAGGGACTCCTTTTTAATTATATATGTATAAAAAGAAGTTTATCATTTATGTGCGTCTTCTTAGTGGTCTTTCCTACAGGACTAGGATGAATTTTGCATCAGTTTCTTTTAAGATTTATTCAGAAGATCTAAAGGACTTTGCTTCATTTTGTGAACAATGGGTTTGGCAAGAAGAACAGTAGAACGTTTTCGGCTTCGGATGGCGTATAGTTTTCTCCCTACTAATTTAATGAGATTCTAAGCCATTTTCATATCACGCTTTCTAATCGATTTCTTTGCTTCCTAGGTAAAGGGAACTATGCTTTTCTCAAGAAGACAATAAGGTGTTCCACTTCTCTACTCTTAATACAGTTTTTAAATTATTTAACTCTACAAACTATTAAAAACTATGAATAATGTGTTGTTTTGACGACCAATTGTGGAATACGTCGCACATTGAATCGGCAAACGAAAAAACCTTAAAAAAAAAATCTCTTCGATAGTCGGTAACATTCGCTTCCCTTTATCCCCTTTTTTCATTTCTATCCTGTACTTGGAAGTTGTGACAAGCATTTTCCAACTTTTTACAGCAGTCTTGTTCCTCCAACAATTTGGCCTGTTTTCAATATTAACTCGGATGCAAAAATATCCAACTGTTTTGCCAAATTTGAAACGTTATCTTAACTTTCGCGAGCGGGATGATCTTTACTGCAGACAGACACACTAAAGGGCCAACGTACTTACATCAGTTAGTCTTTTTTCGGTATCTGGAGCCAGGGCGTCAAGCAATATCTTGTATCTGGTTTTGAAACAGCACAGTTTGCACTGTCTAAGCGTCAAACAAATGTAGATTTGAGGTATCATGGCAGACGTGGTAGCCATGAAAAGGTTTATTGCAGTTGAGTTGCTTGTGGTTTGGCATATCAAAAAATATGTATTGCGGTTTATTTATTTAATTTTTTTTTTTTTTTTTTTTTTGACGAAAGCCATGTGTCTGATGAAACTATTCATAGTAATTAAAAAGCTGAAGACCTCAATAAAGTTATATTTATCTTTATAAATGCGTTTCCGTGTAGTGAATGGCTAACGATCTGACATATTCATTAGAATTTTTCTAAAATTCAAGGTGAGCTCTTACTTGCCAAGGAAAAAGTAGTGGCCGGTCGAATGTGCAGTAAAACATGAACGTCACAATTTAAATTTGTAGGTCTGTTTAGTAAACGGCTGCCAATTTCAGATATTTAACCTAATGTGGACAAACAATTGGACACATGCTGCGATCTTAAAGATGATGATTGAATGAAAATAAAATGCTTTTTTTTTTAAATTGTTTTTATACACTTTAATATACTTAGTTATTCTGTGGTAATTAAATTATTACACGTTTAAACACAATGAAAAAATAAAATTCATAAATCACTATCAAAATTGAGAAAACGTCTCCTTTAGATCAAATCAAAATATAAAAAAAAAAAAAACAAAAGTTAAAAATTATTGGATTTGATTGGCTCTTAAATGTAAAATCTAATTACAAATATATATAAATTGGCTTGAATTAGGTAAAAGTTTCTTTTAAAATATATAATTTTTTTGTTTTGTTATGGCTTTTATGGCAGATATATATTTATATATATATACCTATGTACGTACTTAAAGCATTAGATTATGAATGGCATTCTTTTCTTTTTTAAATAAACAACTGCTCGAATAATGCATTATAGGCTGAATCTTTGATACATTTATAAATGCTAAGAAAGGTTGTTGTAAGGACTTCCATATTAAAAAATTATGATAATAATAAACTAGATGAACTTTTAGGACGAACATTGTCGATAACGATCAGCATTCATTTGTATATTCTTTAGATGTTGAGCTAACTCCTCGTGGAGAGGTTTTAATGCCTCTTGCAATTGTTGCAATTTATCGTTTTTCTCATCGTATGTTTCGTGCATAAATTTCAATTCCCTTAATTTTTCCTTGGTATCTACCGTTAATTTAGAAGCTCTCTGCAATAATTGTTTGGCTCGTTCTCGTGCACTTTCCGATTGCCGGGCACGATTGGTAAGCGTTTCATTGGCTGCACTCGACGAGTACTGCAATTTTAAGGCATCGCCATGAGCATTTTGCGACAGTAACTTCACACTATCTGCCTCATTCTTTACATCTTTCGCATCCAATTCATTTTTCAGAATATTCTTTTGCAGGTAATTGACTTTTTTCGCCAATTCCTCCACTTGTTGCGCCGTTATGTTAGCAGGTGCTTCCGCTTGGCTGGTCTCAGCGTCAATTTGATCTAAATCCTTCGCTGCGAGCTCTATATTACTATTAGCTTCCAGTATGGCCTCTTGGGCTTTTCCCTGTGATAAGTCGGCATCGTTAAGATTTTCTACCACTGTATTGGCGGTAGCAAGGATTTCGTTTGCTGTTTCCTTAGTGGCATTTGCCTTCGCTTGCAATTCGTTAACCCTGGCCAGATCAGATCGTGTATTATAAATAATACCTTCCACATTTTTCAATGACGATACAGCATCATTAATTTTGCCTCCTAACGTTTGTATTTCCAGTGGATCTAAGGTCAAGTCCAAGGTTAGGGTTTTCTGGGCTAGCTCTTTAGTTTCAGTGGGCAAAGCTACATTATTTTCCAAAAATTCCGTTAAGTTTTGTATCATGTCTTCACCTCGCTTCTTGTTCAATTCGGTACGATTCAAATAGGTTTCGGCATCCTCGTGAGCATCCTTAGCTTTTTGGTACGCATCAGAAGCGTTTACTTTTGCTTGAAATAGAGATCTAATAGTTTGATCAGCCTGATCCTTTTTCTCTTTAATTTCCAATTCGGTGTCCTTAGCGACTTTAAGAGCTTTCTCAGTCCGTGTCAAAGCACCGCGTTCGCAAGAAAGACCACCGCAAGTGCCACAACCGGCGCCACCACATATATTATCGCAAGGATCACCCTTACGATCACAAACCTCATTATTCAATTCTGGTATCATGGCAGTCAACGCAGAAAGCTCTGAGCGATACTGATCGATGAGATCATCGTTCGCCGTTACCGCGGAAGATTCGTCTTTCATTTTGTTCGCTAAAGTTTCGACTCGTTTGCAGTTGCGATCAGTACTAGCAGCAAAATCCTCTGCTTCGTTTTTTACATTGGTCAAGTCTAAAACTCGATCGTAGGCATTTCGTGTCAAATTCAAAGCACCCTCAATATTGGATTCTTGCAGTTGTATGCCATTCTCTTTTAACTCTTGCGATAATTTTTTGACCAAAGCCGATTGGTTCTGTAAAGTTTCCAGCTCCGCTGCTGACAAGCTCAGCGACGAATAAATACCGTCCAAATTGCTTTCAGTGTCAATCAGCTTTTGATGAGCTGCGCTTAATTTGCGTTTTAGTTCGCTAACTTCACTGTCCAAGGTGTCCATATCCTGCAAACTAACAGAAGTATTTTGCAATAAATTTCTTATATTTTGCAATTTCGTATCTAAAGCGTTGAATTCAGCTGTATATGCTCCAGTAGCTCCGATCAACTTTATCTCTTTTGCACGCTGTATAGCATGCATAGTAGCTTCTTCGAGCTCTTTAAGTATCATATCCCAATTATTGAAACATTCACCGCATGGCATGCAGTGAGGAGATTCGCCCAAATAACCGCGAGCACATTCGTTGCATTTGTAACCTCCAATGCCTTCATGGCAGACACATTGGCCTGTCTCGCGATCACACTGAAAATCGGCTGAGCCATAGGGATCGCAATCACAAGGTTGACACTTTTCGTTGGGATTACCCCAGTAATTAGTTTGACATTGATTGCAAGCCCGACCCCCGAAACCAGACTTGCAATCACATTGACCGTCATAACGATTACATTGCTCCGACAAAGCGCCAATCGGATCACACTCGCAAGCTTCACATCCCTCTCCGGAAGCAATCTTCCAATGATTTTCAGCGCACTCATCGCAACGAAGACCCATTACATTGGGCAAGCAAGGGCATTGCCCGCTAAAACGATTACAATATTGTATGGTTTTATTTGTACCCAGGAAGTCGCAATCGCAAGGAACGCAATTTTGTTGCAAAGCGTCGCCGAAATATCCATCACGGCACAACTCGCAATGATCACCAGTAGTGTCGTACAAACATTTTATACAATTCCCCATACGACGATCGCAGTTGCCGGTATCATAAATATCGATATTGTTGCTGCAGTTACATTTTTGGCAAGATCCTCCTGGTTCTTCGGCGTCGCCAAAGTAGTTGTCAGCGCATACATCGCAGCGTGATCCATCGTAGCCTTCTTGGCAATGACAGATCATATTGTTATTGCGCAAATCTAAAGAACAGCCGTCCGCATGAGCGTTACCACTGGCCATAGTGTCCGGGCATCGACAAGCACGGCAACCAATTTCACTACCCAAAAATGGGTTACCATAGTAACCATTTAAACAGGCATCGCATGCATAACCCGTGGTGAAATCCATACAGTTTAAGCATTGCCCTGTTCGGGCATCGCATTGCTGAGCATGGCCGTTACATTCGCAGGCCTGACAGTTGGGGAAATTCCAAAAACCTGGTTGGCATTGATCACACTCGCGGCCATATGTATTCGGATGACAAGCACACTGGCCTGTTACTACATCACAATTATTGTCTCTAGAACCTATACTATTACAGTCGCAAGCCTTGCAGCCCTCTGGGCCAAAACCATAGGTGCCTGGTGCACATTGGTCGCACTGACGTCCCACAACATTAGGTTTGCATTGGCAGAAGCCACCATGAGCATCGCACTCTTTACTGAGTGAACCAGTTGGATTGCAATTACACATGCTTGCGCCGTCGTATATAACCATGCTTACATAGTTTTCTAATTCTTTGCAACGTTCGCTGGCATAAGGTCGGTAACGTATATCGTACAACGATTGATTACAACCCATCTGATAATATTCATCGCGACGGGAGTCGGCAATTGGGGAACCGGTAAATACAGTTGTGAGTTCGATACGCGGTATTAGAGTCAGAGAATCGACCAATATGGTGGCCGTTGGATTATCCTCATTGTGCCGTCTACGCTCAAAATGGATTTTGAATTTGTAAACTTTTCCAGCCTCAAGACAGATCTCTCTCATAGCCAACACTTGTCTCTCATGATCGGACAAGAGAAAAGGTATCCGAGTTTCACGAGCACTAGAACCGTAAGGAACCATAGAGGCGCAATCACCTTTAGGGTCGACTTCATCCGGACGAACCAATGTAATAAAAGCGTCTTCCCAGTCTCCGCGTGAGGTTGTTTGATACCGTATTAATACATCGTATGGCATTGACCGTGGTATATCATTCACTGTAATGACCAATTCGGAATTTTCTGGTACCCGTACAAAACCGATTCCAGTCCAATCAGGTGTGCGGTCCACGCTAGGTTGGAAGGGCACCGTAGAACAATTGGCGTTATTCACATTAGAAATACATAAATCAGGAATTTCTGCTTCATGTACTATGTGGAGTTGAGGTATAAAATAATTTTGTTTAGGCAAAGAACATGCCCGACCCGTCATATGAGGACGGCAACGACATTCCCCAGTAATGACATCGCAAAAGTTATCATAAGAACCGCCCGCATCACAATCACATGGTAAACATCCATCTTCGGATTCAGATAGACCAAATGTTTCCGGAGCACATTGATTGCAATCCTTTCCAGTAACCAAACGCTTGCACGTACATTCTCCTGTGAACATATTGCATCCAGTGTTGTCAACGGTACCTAAAGTGTGACAACTACAAGCTTCGCAGCCTTCCGGATTTTCGGGATCCAAATTCCAGAAACCATCTTTGCAAGTGTCGCAACGTCTGCCACGAACATTTGTTTTACAATGACAAGAGCCAGCTTCTATTCCATTATCTGGATCATTCACAGAATCGCAAATTCCTTCATCCAAAGAGCCAATCGGATCACAATCGCACGGTTTACAGACGTAAGGACTGCGAATATCCTCTGACGGATCGCGATAGAAAAACGCCATGCATTCTTCACAATGCTGACCCATGGTATTATGCAAGCAATTGTCGCAAACACCGCCAGATATACGACCAGATTTTTCAAACACAGCCTCATCGAAATGACAACTGACTGCATGATCATTACATTCGCATTTTTTACAAGCATTAGTTTGTTTACCTAAAGCAGGTTTCCAAGGCAAATCATTGAAGAAATCCTCACAAGTCTCGCAATTCAAACCTCGAGTATTGTGAGTGCACTGACAACGGCCATGAACCATATCAAGTTCATTGTGCTCGGCAGTGTCCAAAGGCAGACATTGTGATGCATGTCCATAACATTGACAAGAACCACGGACAACCATATAATTTATGCCGTAGTAGTATTTCTCTTCATTTTCTAAACGGTTATCTAACAAGTTGTCCCCAAGTTTATGTAATTTTTGAAATATTACGCGCAGATTAGTAACCTTGAGCATATTTTGAACATGGGCAGCGTAAGGATCGGAGACGTTAATGTTAGGAGGCAAAACGCGGAAAATCACCTCACCGTTACGTGATGGTTCGACATTCGAGTAACGTGAAGTACACACGACATCGCTTATATTACGCAAAATGGTCGGCACGCCGGGAAAGGAGTCAGCGCAATCGTAAGCAAAATAACGATACACTTGCCAAGTTTCACCGAAATCAAAGGAACGTTCAATGAACATGGCAGCCGGACGAAAAGTCGTAAATGACATAATCAAATGTGTAAAATGAAATTCTGCTTCCAAATCGAGTTGTATCGATACGTTCTCTTTACCATTTTCCGATTGCCACCAAGTGGGTATATTCGTACCGGGTTTAGTTTTGTAAATAATCTGACCAATCCGATGATTTTTATAGGGATCATTACGGGTTTCTTCACGAGTATCACATAAAAAACATTTCTTATCTTGTAAATGCGAAAGTATGCAAAAACGTTCTGGTGAATGCAGACCGCAAGTCGAAGAAGCTGTTAAGCGATTTTCTCGACCAATTAATAAATTGCCAGTGGCTGGATAACATGATGAACGTTCGCAGGGATGCGTTTTTACGTACGTACGCGGTGGATTGCGAGGACGATCTCGACGACCAGCATGCCTCTGCGCGTTGATAGGCAATACATGAATAAAGCTGAATAAAAATATGAAGCTAATTATAGTGATAAGGGAGAAGCGGCTGCCAATGGCGATGCCACCACAAAACAATTTAATCATTATGTTATGTTTCTACGCTCAGTGTATTCTGAGCTCGCTTGTTTTACTTAAAATGTATTTGTCGTTGAGATTATTGTCGTTGAGCTAGTTCATAAGCTTCCGGTTACAATTAACATAAGAAAGCGAACGAAATGCTCTAATTTCGTTTTGCGACTGCTCCCTCCTTTATTTTTATTTTTTATCAAAGTAAATTTACAAAGAAAAAACTGATTTATAGAAAAACTTCTTTTAGTATTTCGATCGATTTGTGGGTTTTTTTTTCAGTTGCAAACTCGTAGATATTTCACCTGAAATTGAATTAAAATTTTATTAGTGTTCCTCACGTTGACACGTATACTCTTTATACTTACTGTAACTTGCTTAAGTGATATTTGATCATTTGCGAACTTAGAAGTGATAGGTGTGGATCTGCAACAAACTCATAATTCTTTATATATTCTTATAAGTTCTTAGAATTGTCGAGTTTAAAAGGAAAATATATATACACCAAGTGAAGTTTGCTTTTCAATCCTAAAAGACTTACATAGCTTTGCACATAAAAACTAATTTATCTTATATTCAGAAATTTATGGAATTAAATTTGAAAATATGCTCCGAACGCTTTTGGTGTCTCTTCAAATTTCTTATCAGCGAATTTTAAAATTCATCTGCATTTATTCACTCTTATAATTCATTTATGTAATATATATATTTGTGTTATATATTTCCACTCTTTCGGATCCCACTTTGGAGAAAGGAATTTTTATATTGTTGGCGCGCACATATTTAAATAGGTTATCCAAGTTTTTTGAACTACTTCTTAGTGAACAACATATATATAAAGATTAAATTTATATAATGCATTATCTTATCAAACTTCAACCCGTCCGTAGCCGACCAAGAATTCCGTCCAGATTAACCGACTAAACATGTATTAAGAAATTAACGAAATTGAATTTGAAAATTTTTTCAACTCTTTTTGGTCTCTTTTCAAATTTCTTATCAACAAATTTCAAAATTCATCTGCAGTTATTCACTGTAGTTTTTCATTTGTGTATTTTATACCAATGTATGTATATATATATGTATATATATGTTTATATTATATAACATCACTTCTTTAGGACTCTTTTACTAAAAAACGGAAACCTTATATTGCTTACGCGTACATATTGAAAGATTTTATCCAAGTTTTTTGAACTATTTATCAGTAAACCATTTATAAAGATTAAACTTATATAGCGCACCCCAGCCAACTTTAACCCGTCCGTAATCGACCAGAATCTCGTCCAGACTAAACATATAAAATTTTCATTATTTTTCTTAATCCATTATTATGAAGCGATTGTGAGGAGAAGTAGAGAGAGAGAGAGAGAGAGAGAGAGAAAGGATGACAGAGAGAATGATGATAAAAAAAATTGTATTCACTTTAAGTTAAATTCACATCTTAAGTTGTAGCTTCACTATTCAAGCTTTTATCGATCATCTCAAGCAAATACAATACAAAGCCATGTGCACTCAATTCCGTTTTTTTTTTTTTTTTTGATTTTTTGTAAAGAAGAAATTTAATATATAATGTATGTATAAAGGAATTTGTTATCAGCACCTCCTAAATACTGTAAATTTGTGGTATTTTTTCCTTTTTATTTCAAACAAAGTTTCAAACAACACAGCATACACTTTTATTAATACTAAGAATAACACACACACACATTCATATGCATATGTCTTTTTAACAATTGTTCCGTTTTTTCATTCTTCACTTTCATTCAGAAGATTTTCATTCAGAGAAATTCAATTCAAATTAATTTGTGTTGCTGTCGTCTCTCCATTCATTTCATTTCTCGTTAACGCTGATGAATTTGCGTAAATTTTGAAAACTTTTCCAATAAACGAAAAAGGATATAGAACTAAAATGGTATTCAGTTTTCGATATAATCCACAATTTACTTTGAAAATGCTTGACAGGAATACCATTGCCAGGGATAATTTCCAGAATTTCATATTTATACGTAGTCCAAGACAATGACTTTTTCAATTTTGAATAAACGACCATAAGAATAAACAAATGCAAGAATTTATGAAGAAATTTATATAAAACCAAGTAAGAAAGTTATGTTCGCCGAGGGCCGAGTCTCGCCTATCCACAACTATGTTTTTCGCATTCCACTCTCCAAGTTCTTTTATTTGATACCCATATCGCTGATGTTATTAACAAAAAATGTAATTACGGTGTGTACTATACTCCTTTTAGAAGTAACCCATTTTTAGGCAGATAATTTATCTCCATTTGACGAGTGTGTAAAATAATTTGTAATATTCTTTCTTGTTTGCGTTATCGTAAATAAGCATAAAACCTCGCAAAAGTGAAAAAGAGTAAAATTTAATCAATTGTAACTTCGTGTGGGCATGGGGGCTGTTTTCCATTTTTGTACGTAAAAAGTAGAGTGGTTCGTAAAGTAAGTGTGGAAAATTTCAGCCCCCTTAACCTTTATAATTTCCGAGTAACGAGCAAAAATGCAAAAATTTTTGTTAAAAAAAACAGAGTTGCGTTCGGTTTACGCTACACTGCGCGCTAGTCCTCTCACCAATTTGGCCCATTTTCAACACCAACCTGCGTGGAGAAACTTTCAATGTTTCTACCAAATTTGATGCCGATATATTCATTTTTACGATGAGGAGAGTGGCAACAACACACATCACACGGACGGACGGACATGGCTAATGCAACTCAGAATTTCACGCTGATCAAGAATATATATACTTTATAGGACCCTTGAAGCTTCCTTTTGGGTGTTCCATACATTATGGAAAACAAGAAAATGGGTATACCCCCATCTTACAGTGGTGGGTATAAAAATTTTGATTTAAAGAATTTTTTGTTGAAAAACTTCAATACCTGAATAAAACTTCTCCTTTGAAACTCCGAGCTATTCCGCCTGCGGAGAAGCTACAGAACACATAGCTTATTATAACAAAAAAAAAAAAAAAACATGTCTACAATACATTTTAAAACTTTAAGCGCGGTTTCTGAGAAACACGATTCTCCAAAAGATAACATAAATGCAACAATTTCCACTCTTTTCATTCGAATTTTTTACATTATCTCTATGTGGGGCAAAGTGGGATAAGTTGAATTAAATATTATTTATTAGTGAAATATCTTTCTTTCTTTTTTCGGTTTGGTTACAAATTAAACTTTTTCATTAACTGTTGAATTACAGATGGATTTAAGTGATTTTTCTTTTTAGATTCAATTTTGCGCTCTTTGGATTCCTGCGATTAAAGATATTTAGCGTTCCCGTGCTATTAAATTTCACTAAATTACATACACTCTTATGTATATAAGAAGGAAGAACAAATTGGTAGCATTGAAGAATGTTCTACTGAGGTCTGAGTACTGTTCCAAAGGATAGATGAGGATTAAAAATACCTAGGCTTGGAAGCCTTGGAAGTAGTTACGACTATCCAAAGCGGCTTGTATTTCAATTAAATTTCCTCTGAAGCAATTTTCGTGGACTTGATCGTTTCATCTTCTAGCTGACCGAAGCCGGATATGAGAACCTACATTGAAGAACATAATCTGAAAATTTTGTAGAACTTTAAAGCTGCGGGCATTGTAAAGTAAACGGTAATATTAATATGTCATCACATTTTAGCAACAAGTCCGAAGATGATCTAATGCAAGCAAAGCAATAATGTGTGAATTTTTGTTTACATAAAAATTTGTTTTAACTCTATGTGAACTAAACTAACACTTGTACTCATTTATGTATCCGACTAATTGCCTAAATGGCGTTTGCTCTTAATAAATATAACCTACAATACTTCCAAGCGACATTATTTCGTTTATCGTGCAAAGTAAGAAAATGGCAACAACAAAAAGTGGAAAATGAAAAAAAGAATAACTTGAAAGAAACTCTTGGATGTTGTAAATAGCGCTAACCTTGGTGTTAAAGAACCGACTTGAAGGAATTTAGTTCTTGATCACCCAGGCATCACATCCAGAAGCAAAACATACTACGAATTTGAGAAAAAAAAATAGTTAATTAATAACTTTTTGAACATAGTAGTAGTAGAAGAGGAAATCCAGAGTTGTATTTCGAGTTTCTTATTATAAACATTCAACCAATTAGACAAGCGACGAAATATAGGTATTTTGGGCAAAATGTAGGCATTTTGGGCAAAATATATAATATTGACAGGAACTGTTTTTAAATGGAACTCAATATATTCCTTCTCTTCACCTCCTCTCCCGCATTTTTGAAAGGTCTATTAGTAGAAAAAATTGCGGGCTATTAGTTACCATTGCCCAGACATTTAACCGATTATCGATTACTTATGCGATCATTTCTGGAATTAAAGGAACTATCAATGTCCAATACTAGTTGTTAGAAACATTATTCATTACAAGAGAGTAGCGGAAACATACAAAGAATTTCAATCCTCTTAATTCCAAGTCGACACGTAATCCTGCTTCACTAAAAGACAAGTAAGTGTAAGTGTTGTGCCTTTACCACTATAGCTATGACGAAATGTCGCACTGGGATTTGGATCTGCAGATACCGACTTGATAGTCGTGATTCTGATCTACTCGGCCATCGAGACAACTAAAGACACCTTTAACACTACAATTCTTCAACTCATTTGAGTAATCGCTTCTTTTATGTGCAGAATATTTATTAGAACTATCAGGAACTAGGACTTAGAAGAAGAAAAAGAATCTTACTGAAACAAAATTTTATTTTCCGTATTTTAAATAAAGTGTATAAGACCAATTGCTCAAAAACCTGGTCGAGCAACCATATATTTAAAAAGAATCTTTTTTCGGAAAGAACTGAGATGCTTCTTGAGCGAATATCTGCTTTGAGTTGTTATACTTTCTTAACCACAAGCCGTGTTGTTATACTTTCTTAAGGAAGGCGTCGTCTTTTGTCGCAACAATTCCAGACCGTAAACTTCTTCAAAGACTCGGCGAAAATTGGGAGAGCTTAGCTGGGAAATTGTGCTTGTTGAGTCTCTTGCTTATTCAGCCTCTGCTGAACTCTTTTAATGCTGTAAAGCTGACTTCACAAGAGGGCTACAATGATCTATATCGATGGCAAAAAATAGTCGATCAAAATGGAACATGTCCGTTTTAATAAAGACAAGTGATCTGACTCTCATTGTATTAGGTTTGAATCATGTTGGTCTACTTTTCGGAATCTATCTTATGCAAGGGTTCCAATACTAAATAAGCCATAATAGGGCAACAATGATTAATTCTTGGCATTTTATGATATCAAAATAAATCAAGATTCGTGTTAGGCGAGGTCTGGTGTGGTATTTATTGGTTAATCTTTCCCAAAAATATAATTTGCTTATATTACTCGACTTTTATTATGTTATTCTTTTTAATGTTGTCATTATATTATCGTTTTTATTTATTATCTTATATCATTTTCGTAATTAACTTCCAAAAGTTTTTTTTTTTTTTGCAATTTCTATTTTATATGCATATGCACAGTAACAGATACATTAACAAAATAATTCAATATACTTGTGTTTCCTGCCGATTTTCTAAATGCATAAGAATACGATACCACATCGTACAGTGTAAACAGTTTGTAATACATTTAAAATATAACATGATTGTGATTCAGGGTAAAGTAAGAAGGAAAAGAAGTAATAAAGGAGAAAAAAGACTGCAGAAAAAATGAGATCAGCAAATGTTTTGCACGAAAATTAGTTTCATTGAAAACTGAAATAATGACAAATATTACGCTAGTACCGATCCCAAGCTCGATGTTCAATATAATTGTTGTGCTTTTTAGAGGTGCGCCAGAAGAACGACGTGAAGATCGGCCGAAAATACAAAATCATCTACAATTTAATAAAAGTGATTACTGGCGAAAACCCTTACATTTCCAAACCTATCCTAAGCATATAGATGCGTGTGTGTATGCATGTACGTGTGGGGCTACACGAGTATAATTATTGCAAAACGTTAATACATGTGGTCATCGTTCAAACTTTGACTTATTATAAGTTAACATATGGAAATAGAACGACAAGAAGGCACACATGTAAGCCAAAGCAAATAGATTTCTCTAAGATATTCACGCTTACCACAGCAGGGTATAATAAAGTTATTATTTCATATATAGAACGTAGATGATTATATCTCAATTCGCTTGTGTTTGAAAACAGACCTAGAATTCGTTTCAAACAAGCAAGCATTGCTTTTAAAACTGAAGAAGAGACGGAAATTATGCAAACTTTAAAATATTTCAGATATTCATCTATATAGTAATTCCTAAATAATATCTATGGACTATTTATTTTTATATGCATAAAAATAAACGTTCAAGGGTTTGAAAGAACTTACGGTTAAACATATTTGTAAGCATTTGTAAGTAAGCATAGGTAGGTAGTAAATATCATTTGTTTCGTAGCTATTTGAATGTAAGTCGTCATGTCTTATCTTAAAAGCATATAACATAACGCTCATAAATGGATTACATGTTGGTTGTGTGAGACTGGCAGCAGTTAAAACAGACTGATGTCATTGTTTGTAAACCGCATAAAAAACGGAAAAAGCCTTTAATTTTTTTATGACAAATAGACGAGCCGAGTTAAAGAATGAACTTGATAAATACATATTATGCTCTGCTTAGCAATATATTTTTCCCCTCTTTGTGGTTTGCTGTATACAGCAGCAGTAATGTTTATTTTCTAAAAGAGATACATAAGTAATGGTTTTGATTTCACAACAACATATAGCCTGACAGACAGAGAAACAACCAGAGACGCAACGCCAATAAAATAACAGAAAATGCACTTCAGCTTGATAAACTGAAAGCAAAGGCAAAGGCAACAGCACTCACTCACTATGCAAATAAGAAAATTTTCTTAAAGAACAGACTGCAAAGGGAAATGGTGTAAAATTTTTCAAAATGTAGAAAAGAGAAAACGTAATCGGTTAGCAGCCGTTTATGAAATGGAAACAAATCAAGCGAAAACACAGAAAAAACATGTAGAAAAAAAAAAAACAATAAAAAAGAAAAACAATGAAAATCAGATGGAAATGGAAAAATTCGCACTTACAAAATGGTTTTAAAAAACTTAACTCGCAAAACTTAAATCAAACTTTAAAAGATTTTTTGTTTTTCATTTCTTTTCAACATTTATGTAAATGCTATAAGCAAACAAACTTCACTTGTTACATACGTATATATATTTAATTTTAACAAAATTTCTTGCGTCCGAATTCAATTTTTCATTAGTTCAGTATGCTCACCATTTGTAATCTTTTCTGCACATTCATAACATACGTTCCTGGGTCCTTTTTTTCTTCTTTTTTTTAAAGCAATAAACGCGATCCACATTACAATAACAACACTATGGAAAATTGTTATTTTTTTAGAGATATGAAAGCACTATGTTCATCATTATACTTCACTTCACTTCATATGTAACCATCCGCTTGTTACACCGCCATCAATAACCAACGCGTTAACGTTTTAAACTCACAATTCAAACTGAAAACTCGCAAATGCCGCTAAGCATTCAGTCAAGTCTTGCAAGATAAATTCAAATTGTTTTAAGAACTTAAATAAACATCTCTCCCATAAACGCTCACATAACAGAGAAAACGAACCGTATTTGAGGATCTCTTCCGCTCACATAAGCAACATAGTTTTTTTTTTAGAGATATTTCTAAAAGGTTTCTCATTTAGATAGATTTGTCAGAGCTAACAATAATTATCAGTACAATAACTATTTACAGTAAAATCAAAAGTATTCGTATCCAAGAGAAACTATTCTTACATAAATTTTGCGTTTAAGAGATGGAAAATATTTCTCGTTAAGATCTTTTTCAAGATCATCGTACAGTGCACGAGAGAGACACAATATTTCCATTTTAGTATGAGAATTCTTGAATAGATACTCTTCTGTCGTTCAGCCAATTTATACATAAAGGGTTTAGATATAAATGATCAATTCTATGCAAGCCGACAATCAGGCCGTTAGATTATTATTATTATTTTTCTATCAACCTTCTGAAAATAGCATAAGTTTACTCCTTAAAGGTATATATAATTGATCGTTATGTGAAATTTTTGGAGTTTTTTAGAGAATCACGAGATTTATTGAACTTAACTACAATGATTATTATGAACAATCAAAATCCAAGGAGAAAGCTATCGCAATAGACTAAAAATCTCTAAATATTTAAAATTTTAATTTACTTAATTCAAAAATATTTTCCAATCAGCGTATGTCGACTTAAAAATAATCATTTAAGAAACTTTTCCTTCTATATATGTACATGTGTAAAAAAGTGATATTTCGAAACTAACTGAAAGACTTAAAAACAGCAAACCCTCCAACACTAAATTGGTTAACAAACTTTACCAATAACAAGTGACATAGTCTACATTAAAAAAAAAAACAAATAAATTCGACTTACCGAAAATATAACACAAGTTAACACGATTAATACAGTCAAACTGCACCAAGCCGGTAATTTTCACTGCTTCACCTGAAGTTAATGTGCCTTAAAATTTATTAGAAGTTAGTTAGCTACAAAACGTTACCTTTAGAAGTAGAAGATTCCAAAGAATAGATAGGATGGCGGAAACTGCCAAATAGGCGGAAATTTTTACATTAGAGGCAAAGGCGGATTAGTAAATTGCCAAACAAATTTCACAATTTTACAACTTCCGCTGTTAAATTTTGTCGTTATCGTTTCGAGGTAAAGCTGCCAAGTTTCAATTATGCAATTAGAAGAAGAGGAACTGAGACGAAAAACTGGAATTAAAAAACAGAAACACACGTGCAGAATTCAAACCAAATAATAATTTAATGACTGTGTTCTGCTTAATAAAAAATTCTCGAAAATCTTAACTCAGTGGTAATAGTATACAAGGTTAGGTGAGTTTAAACATTCCACATATATTATGTTCATTTGCAATAGCGGCAACACCGCAGCATCTCATAAAAAAGGTTAACGATCAAACAATTTACAGTTGGCAATACTGGTTTGACTATCGTTAGCTAAGCAAAAGGGGTTCCATTCATCCGTTTGCATTTGAAATCTAAAGCATCCAAGTTATGTTAGTGACTTGGTCTAGAAATTTTTCCAAAACGTTAATACACACTTGGGAATGGTCGTAAAAGCTTGCAAAGCAGGTGGAACGTTACTTTAAACAATCCATATGAACGGATCAAATAATGTAAACGCTCCCTTAAAAGCAAATGTCAGGAAAAGAGCCATTCTCAGTCAATCTTGCAGCCGAATTGTTCATTGCCATCTGATTCTAATTTATCATTTCAAATGAATTTAATTGTTAGCAATTGGGTCAAAACATTAAATAGCTCATAAGGATACTTAGTAAAAGTATCTCTGCTTGGACGTGATAAAGTGTACATAGCAAAAAGGACAGTGCAACTCATCACACAAAATACTCCAAGTAGTTGCAAATGATTAAAGCAGTCGTCCACACAACAATATACACGTCCTATGAGGTAACGGAATTTTCATGCTTCAATTGACTTTTAATTGCACTACCATCTTCACGAAAAGATAGCTCCATACTTGTTCTTAAAAACATGTTTCTGTTTTAAAAAAAATCCATTTAGCAAAAATTGTCAGTCGCCGGTGCTTTTACTGGAATGAGGAGACATAATTATATAAATGAAATTGTAATAAATTTTTCGTCATTTTTATTTATATAGATATGTATGCATTTCTTAAAATTTACGACGTTTCAGTATTTCTGGCCGCCAATTAACGGGGTGAGTTTCTTCAGACGCCTCTTCATCTTCCTTGTAAATTTTTATTGTCTTATCAGCTTCGGCGGTAATTAAACGTGAACCGGATTGATCGAAAGCCATAGCAAATATGCCGGCTTCGCTGTCCATTGAACCGGGTTGTAAAGGAGCTTGAAATCGTTGAAAATTATATCCGGTCCGCCAATCCCAAAAGAACATAGTGCCATTGTCACCGCCCGAAACTAAAACGCCGTCGGCATTAACAGCCATACAATTAACAATAGCATTGTGGCCGGAAATATTTTGTATAAAATTGCCTTCTGGGCAACGCCACTGTTTAATATTATCGGGAGACGCAGACGCAAACATATAAAGAGTGGGATGTAAAACAATGCTACGCACGGATTTCTTGTGATTAGTAAGTGTACAAACACTCTTGCCAGCAGCTAAATCCCATAGACGTATGGTGGAATCATGCGAACCAGTTATGATTTGAGGATTTACGGCTTGAGCCACTACACTCGCCACTGTATTTGTGTGACCGGTTAATGTGTGTATGTTAGCCTTGGTGCGCATATCCCAAATTCGCGCTGTGGAATCACGGCCAGACGTAGCTAAAACGTCAATTGTGGGGTGCAAGGCCATGGAATAGACGGCCGAAAGATGACCATGGTAATGACGTATAACTTTATTGTATTCTAAATCCCAGCACTTCACCTGTCTATCTTCTCCACAACTGAATAAATACGGATGTTTCGTACTGACCGCCAAGCCTCTCACTGTGCTTACATGTCCTGTGAGCGAAAGCTTAAGTTTGCCACTCGCCAAATCCCAAATCTTAATTACACGATCTCCTGCGCCGGTAGCAAACCATTCATTTTGCGGTTCCACAGCGATGCAGCGAACCCAACCTAAATGACCAGATATAACACGCGCTAACTTCCACGGTGCATGCCAGGCAGGTTTCGGAATTGCAGGTGCTTTCTTAGGAATTAATTGAACATTACTTGTGCTGTTTACAGATGGACGTATACCGCTCATGGCAACCATCGCGGTGCTTGAAGGAATATCAAAATTATTTTTGTTTATTGTATCAGCCGCGACTATGGCGGTATTGGCATTGACGTTGATAGGATTGTCTTGGCCATTGGTAATATATAGAACTTTTTCAGGATTAGATAGACTATTTTTACGACCGTTGTTTGCAATTTCGACACATTTTCTATTGCTTTCCGCCCTAGCAACTCGATCGAAAACCAAACTATAGCTGTCACGTGCTTTAATAGATTTACGTATTTTTTCCCTGTTCGTAAGAAATAATACTCATTAAATACAAATAAAAAATAATAAAATTGCGTAAAATGCCGCACTTTTTGTTTTGGTTGTTGCTATTTTGGCATTTTTGTTCATAGTGTAAAAAAATACTTACAGTTTGTCGTCTATTTCTGGTAATGCTCCTTGGTTTGAAACAAACATATCGTGAGTACGTTTTAGAGAACGAAATATTAAAGTATGGACGCTGTGCCTTTGAACTTCTTCCATTTTGCAATTATTATAATCTGGTCAATATTTTTGTGAATTATATTTATATTTATTTCTTCGAAAACACCAGGAAGAGTTGCCAGAGTTTCGATCACATATAATTTATAATGATTTAATACCCCAAGTCAATAAAGAATTTCTGTTTAGGTCATGGCAACCCTTATCAATAGCGAACTTTTTCAGCATATTGTTTGTAGAAGAGAGAAAAATTCAGTTAGTTGCGTTTTTGCGTTTATGCAAGTAAATTAGGCGGGTTGGAGGTTTTGTTTTAATCAAATGAAATAGCAGAATGTTTCAGCAATTATTATTGTTTATTTTTACAATTTTGTGCATACACTTTTATTATTAGTTTCAAAGTATTCTACAACAACAAAAATATTGTGAGAAAATATTTATATAAAAACAATTTAAAATTGGACGTACAAAGAAAAAATTGCTGTTTATGTATTCGACAAAAAAAGGAAGTGTAAGAAAATTGACAGTGTTTGTGTGGGTGTGTGAAGATTCTAAATACAATTGTATAAAAAGGAAATCAAACAATTTTTAAAGAATTCATTCAATCATATAAATATTTATTAAGGTTTATAAAATTAAAAAGGAATTATTAACTAAAAAAGCAAAGTTAATACATAAATATAAATTGTGTTTCTCATCATTCTAATGTAGAGATAACATAAAAATTGGAGAAATAATCCTTGAAATTTTAAATGCGTATCTAAATAAAAAGTTTATTCGTACATATTAACCAGAATATAGCGAACAAGAATAAATTCCTGCCATAATATCTTTCATACGCAAAAACAGGATTACTCATCACTTCATTTGTGCAACAACAACAACAATACCGTCGCTTTTAGCTCCATAGCTTCCCCAAGCAAGGCAAAAGAATATGAACTTCAAAATATTATTAAGAATGCTTGGTTATATGTTTAACACAATTCAATCTATGTGAAAAACTATATAAAAAATTTGCATTTGGTTTTTAAATGTGCTAGAACGTACTCGAGAAGTAAGTTGCATTGTTTTTAATTTAATAGAAGATTCATTTCTGATAAGTGGAAGCGCAATATGACGGAACGTAAATTTACTCGAGCTTTAAATAAGCCGGGTATGGCAGCGCAATTGCGTGAAAGTGTTTCGCAGGTAGTTAGAGAGAGTGCAGTGTTGGTAAGTGTCCAAAATTTCCCTATGCAAACAAAAACACATTTTTGTCATTTATTTTTTACAAAACTTGATTTCGTATTAAATGTCAGTTAATATATAACCAAAAAAAGGGTGTGTTTTTAAAGTTTTTTATTCACATACATTGTACATTGCGTTGCACTTGAGTGCATTTTAGGACATTTTTGTGGTTTACCACTTTGTGATAGTGCGTGCATATGTATCTTTTCGCTCCAACAATTTAGATATTTCAGAATAATTTTTTCATATTCACAATGCGTACGTTAACGTTTTTGTTTTTATGTGATGTTAGTCGCTATTTACTTTCACGCTTTATATAGGGTTGATCACCTGGCTTATTAGCTGTAAAAGAAATGGCGCGCATTTGAAATCTCGCTATACTTTTTAACCCTAACTAATAACGACTAATCATTATAATTTAAATCGATAACTCAAATAATTGCACCCCGAAATGTTAAGGTATTAAATATTCGACTAGAAGCGGATTCCGTCGTTTGCTTTGATTTTTAATTGTTTTGCTTGTTTGTGGTTGTTATGACAGCCGCACTTACTGAAGTATTTTTTTAATTCCTACTGCGGTAGCAGAGGAAGTAAATCTGATAAACACTTACAGATGTTCAAGAAACATATGTAAGAAATGCATTTGGTAACACGAACAGTAAGATAATTTCCAATTGACATCAGTAACAGACTACAGAACAAAGATTAGCATGTGTTCTAACGTAGCAAGAACAAAGAGTAATTTCCAAGTGTACGCAGAAAGAAAATAAATTTCATATTTCATATGCCCATCTAATAAGAGATATAAGAAATGGTCAGTTGTTTATAGTCTTGATATGGCATCAAGTGAAAAATTCAAGAAATATCAAGCATGCGGATTTAATTACATCAGATATGTGCCACATTGATTAATAATCGTCTTCAATTTTTCTGAGAAAAGCAGCATCCTCTCATTTCTAGGATTCTAAACCAAATGATTTTTATAGATCAGTTTTGAAGTCAGTTTTACACCATCAAGAGAGTGCAGCAAAGGGCAAAATAAAGCGTGCTCGGATAGGCCAAGGTCCAGGGATCTCTCAATTTCTTGCCCATTTACTACCATGTGGTTTGGCTCAATGTAAGGAAATGCTTCTTCTCGAACATGGATGCTTTATTGGGCGTTTCCATCTCATCATTTGTTGACAATAGAATTTAATTATATGTGATTTTTTCTATTTACCAAATTCAGAGCATTATTTTGTTATCATCATTGCATTATTGCAGCCTTATTCATCTTGGATTGTGGGCTGTTTTGGCATATTATTATCGTAGGCGATTCACTTTTCATCGCCCGTTCTCAATCTTCCTAGATGTGGCTCAATAGTTTTCTTTTCAGCATTGCTACGCAGCTGGAAATTCCGTTCCTGTAGTTTTGATGTCGTTGGCTAAATATCTGGCTCCCTTTTCTATCCGACGGAAGGGAAACGGTTTAAAATTTTTATTAGCCATTGTTTTGCAACAAAAAATGGGACCGGGCGAAAGCGCGTTGCGTCTTTAAAATTGAATTATTCAGAATCGAGTTCGGTGAGTTTAGAAAAGCATCTTCACCACAAACACTTCTACAAAGGTGTTCGCAAGCCTTTGAGATGTTATTGCATCTGTCGAGGTGAGTTTGTAAAATAAAGAAATTTTTAAAGATTTTATTGGTCACATTCCAAAGACGGTTAGTTTCAACTGAAATTTTATGGATTTTTTTTATTTAAGGTTCTATAAATTGTTAATTTTCGGTGGCGCACTAATAGTAGCGTTAGTATTGCCACAGATGCGGGAGTCTAAAGGCATCTATTAGAAAAAGCGGCAGGACCTTTTTTCTTTTGTCTCTTATATTAATGGAACAGTTTCTGAAAATCGACAAATTCAGAGAACCCATTAAGCTTGAGTAGAGGGTAAAAATTTATATCGAACAATTCGTAATTATAAATGAATTTTAGCCATGTTAGTTTGTAGGCGAGAAACAAAAATTTAAAGAGAAATGTGCTGACAAAAATACCAACACTGCGGGCTTCACTCCGCTACGTGCGCTCAATTACATGTTGCCCGAACTGGCTAACTGTGAACATTAAATAAACATAAAATTATAAAGGGGAGATAATAAGAGGATCGAGGGCATATAAGAGGAAAGGGCATTTTAGCCCTTAATAAGAGGAAGAGGGCATTTTAGCCCTTTACGGCATAGGTAGGTAAATAGAAAATTTTATTTTTTATTAATTGTTATTATAATTGATTTAGCCAGAGAAATAAATACAAAGAACAAAAGTGTTGAAGCACCATCATCTGAGGCTATTGGCTTTATTGAAAACTCCACCGCACTTGAGATTTGTACCCACGATCATTGAGTTGTTAGTCGAGGTCTTGCGTGTACCTGGTCACTCAGTTGGATAAATTTATTTTCATAATATTGGTAGAGTAAAAATCCTGCAAAAGAAACCCAATTTTTAAATTTCAACTCCCACAACTAGTAAAAAAAATTCCATAATTCTCTTATGTATTTATAAGAAATAGTCAGCACTGAGTACTCCAAGTCAATGTAGAAATTCTACCGATTGTTATTTTTTTGTTGTTTATTGTAATTTTCCCTTCAAACTAGCATCAAGTTGTTTTTGTTGGCCAGTATATATATATATATATATATATATGTATAAGTATATACGCACAAGCGCAAGCTGTGGGGGTGATTAGTAGAAATCTCTCATTTCCGTACTTATATAAAATTACAACATGCATAGCCATAGGCACAAGTAAGTAGCATAGACTTAAACTAAAACTCTAACACTAAATTCTTTTAACTACTCATATACAATTGAAATATTTTATTCTAAAATAATTATTACATAAAAGATAATTCTTTTTTTAAGTACTAATATAGTTTGTGCGGAATTTTTCTATAACTAGAGAATTTTATGATATTACTACGTACAAAAGAATTTATTGCTTCATATATTACACCATATATGGCACATAGATATATTACATTTATGCGGATGTATACAAGGCCGAGGAGCAGTTGAAGTAGACCCACTTTTGACGTATAAAGCAGTTTTAAATCGATTTAAGTTTGTCTGTCCGTCTTGCGTGCTTGTGTTCAACCTATAGGCCGGAAATTTTTTAAAAATATTTTGGTGAAATTTGTTACACTGACGCATTAAGGTCCTTTCGAAATAGTTTGGTTCGAAGCACATTGTCCCCCACTTACCATATAATGTCGTATTTTGAAAAGTCGGTGCATGAACCAATGTAACGGTGTAGATCGTAGGGTGTTTAATGGTAGGTCTTGGCCCATTACAATTCGATGTTAATAGCAATAACAATAATAAAGAAAATTTTTTCCGCTCTTTCTTTTGTAAGTTCTTTTAACATTTTTTTATATTAATTCTCATGATATACTGTAGTGCTATTTATGTACCCATGGCTGTATACTTAAAAAAAAAAATGCATGAAATACGATGATAAGCATTGGAAGGCGGATGTGAGTCAAAACATATTTTTAAAAAGATTCGCTTTTATCGAAGCTGCTTATTTCTATAAAAATGCACAACGGGACTACTGCAATGTGCATATAATTGATTAAAGTTTGATTCAACTGCCGCCACTTTTCTTGATAGCGAGGCCCTGGGAGTCACAAAAACTGAAATGCAAAGCTGAAAGTATTCCATTTGCAGAGCTTTATATATTTTGTCGCCGAGTTTGTGACTGGATGCTGTCAATAAATTCTTAATTTAAGAGTTTGCTGATTAATTAATTATATATATATATATATATATAGATAAATATATATATTTAATGTCTTCATAGATGTATTAAATTTGTATGATAGTGTAGAACGTTCAGTGCAAAACTTTAATAAACACATACTGGAAAATTATGTATGATGTGATTACACACCAGCAAAGCATTGCTTATAAAGGTATAATGAGGTCATTGTCAAAACAGTAGAAAGCAGGCAACCAAGCATAGAAATATTTTTTGTCTTCTACTGACAAAACTTTTACACGAATGTAGTTCAAGGTCTTTCGTTAAAAAAGCGCTATAAAGAAGTTTTTATCTTTAATCGATTATAAAAAACTGGGAAAAATTTTAGTCAAGGCGTTAAGCTTTCCGGTTTTTCTTCTTTAAAAAGTTGTACACTTGTTGTTGTCCATATCACTTTCGCAAGATTAATATGGCGCTTTTCCCAATAGAAGACTTTAGCGCCATGTAGCCAACAAGCCATACGATACTATATAAGGTAACGGTACATAGATAATTGAAAAAAAAAATTTGTGTCATTTGTTATTTCATTTGTGAGTCAAAATTCCGAAAAGACATAATACATCACCTCCACCAAAGCGATAAAGCTGCACAGTCTTTTGAAAACATTCATGCTTCTGTGGTGGCAAAAATGTTAAAGACGTACCGTCCTCTGAACTACTAATCGTTGGCAAGGGATTGAGAAAGATACCGTTCGTCTTATGACATCGCTATGGAACGGGGTATTGACTTACTTCTTACTTCTTCTTACTAACTTATTCGCAAGGGGTTCATGCAACCATTGCTTAAAACTAGGTTCACATACAATCTTCGGCTTACTTACATGAGAAATTTAATTTGACTATGCATATATATACAATCTTAAGTTCTTACTTGAAGTAATAGGTATCGAAGATTCACTCCAAGATATGTTTTTAATAGATTTTAATAACTTTCTTGATCGCTATTCGCGCTCATCTAGACGACTATAATCCCTCATCTCACGACTGTTTGTCTTGCTGATACTTCAACACCTTTCTTCTGTTCTAAATATCAAAAAAAAAAAGCAGAAACCCCCACGCCTCTGCTCTCAATAGCCAACACCTCACTCATTGGAAATCTTCCAGTTATTAGAATTTATTAAAGGCTTTAAAAATTGTTTAATTAAACAAGTAAAAAAGTTACATTCGGTGAGGGCGGAATCTCGCATACCCACCACTATGCTTTTCGCATCCTACTCCTCAAGTTCTTTTATTTGATACCCATATCGCTGGTATTATTAAGAAAAATGAATCCATCAGGTCGCGGTGTCTATCATATTCATTTTAGAATTAATCTATTTTTAGGCAGATAATATATATCTCCATTTGAGGAATGTACAAAATAGTTTCAAAAATTCTGTCTTGTGTGTCTTATGATAAATAAGCACAAAACCTTAAAAAAGTGAGAAAAAGGGAATTTAATTACTTGTAACTTGTGTGTAAGTTTGTGTGGGTATGGCCGATTTTTTCCATTTTTATATGTAAAAGGTAGACTGTTTCGTAATGCAAATGTGGAACAAATTGGAGCAAAAATCCAAACATTTTTGTTTAAAAAAACGGAGTTGCGCTCTGTTTACGCTCCACCGCACACTTCTGCTCTCACAACTTTGGCCCATTTTCAAAGCCAACCTGCGTGCAGAAACTTCCAATGTTTCTACCAAATTTGAAGTCGATATCTTAATTTTTGCGACCAGGAGAGTGCCAACAACACACATCACATAAATGCACAGACGGACGGACATGACTAAATGAACTCACAATTTCACGCTGCTCAAGACTATATGTACTTTATAGAGTCTCTGAAGCTTCTTTTTGGGTGTTACATATATTATGAAGAAAAACAAAATGCGTATACCCCCACCTTACAGTGGTGGGTATAAAAGCAAAAATACATTTTATAATAAATTGTATTCTTAATAATCTTGGGGCGTATAAAATGCATATTGTGCATAACGGTAAATGCGGTGTATAAACACAAATAGCATCCGTCGTGATGATTATATGCACGCACGCCTTGTCGGGTGATATGCAAAGATAATGTCAGTTGTGCACAAGACTGCACAAATGTAAATCAAATGAAATTTTTGTGTTTTACTTCATTAATTTGGAAGTAGATGTCTATAAATATGTACGTACACACACCTACAAATGTATACATGCGTAAACGCATACATATCAACGTAGTTTTATTACCCGCTTTATGCTGCTTTTTTGTGCTTAGCATTTTGTTTGAAAGAGTAGAGTGGAAGTAGAAAAGTGGAAAATGGCATACACCCCCAGAATCGTTCTAGGGCCCTATTCTATCTATTAAAATTCTTTAGCAATCTTTACAAGTTTAGCAATGCAAGAAATTGACAGACTGACGGACAAATGTCTATTCGAAATCCACTGAGAAATGTGAAATTTATTGGATCAAATCGGTTTGGAGAAAGTATCGAAGTATTACGCAAACGTCATTATTAGTGACAAAGTTGTTATCTCCTAGGATAATGGCTCTGTTTCTACGCCAAAGTCCCCCTACCGGAAACCTTATAATTAAAAAAAAAAACAGTTAGTATTCTGTTTTGACACTGACAACAATGTGTTTTCATGTTACAGGTTTTTTGACTCTTTATCAAATTTTGGCATCCCAGAGTAGTCGTCAAACTTAAACTCCGCAATATTAATTTTTTTACAAGATAAGGTTGTCAACTCAAGAGAATCGCAAGAAAAAAATAAGAAAACAAAAATGTTTATCATACATAGATATATAGGTATATAGCTGTATTTAGTTTTATTTTTTACGGCATTCTCTTTCGTGCATTCTCTTTTCTCCAGCGTTCCAAATATTTCATAATATTTTGGCTTGAGTTCAAGAAAATTCACTTTTTATACTGGCCACCGTTACACGGGAGATATATACATTTTGTCAACAGGTTTGCAACGCACAGAAGCAAAATTCACAGCTTCTTTCTTAATCAATAACATATCGTGCATAGATTTAATCATGTCTGTCTATCTGTCCGCCTGTCTGTATGATATGCGTGGTAAACACTCTCGAATTTGGTGGAAACATTGTAAGTTCTTGCAAGCAGGTTGATATTCACACTAGGCCAAATCTATCGAAGACCACGCCCACGATAGTACTATATGATCTGAGAACACGTCTGCTTTCAAAAGCAAAAAATTTGTGAGTTTTCCTTCTTATTCATAAACTGCAATAGATAAAGCGACAAAATATTTGACCTCGCTTCTCTTCTATGTATACAAAGATGGAGCAAACCGACCGTACTTATCGAGCATGACCGAAGTTTCGCTTTTTCTTATACCCTACACCACTTATGGTACAGGTCATATTAAGTTAGTGTGGTGGTATGTAACACGCAGAAGGGCTTAAGATGGACCCACCTTTTATTATACCGATCGAATATAAGCCTGTCTGTCCGGCCGATGTCTGTCCATGTAAATTTGTGTTCAAGCTACAGATGGCAATTTTTGAAATATTTCGATGAAATTTGGTACAGCGTCGTATTTTGTCCCAAGGACAAACACTATTGAAAATGGTTCGGGTCGGTTCACCTTTTCGACCACTCCCCATGTAACGCCCTATTCTGAAAAGTCGTAATTTTTAAAATTTTTCAGCAAAAATGGCTTCGGCATTCTAAATTGTTATGACGTCTTTGGACCGGCTGGGGCAATTTTTGAACCCCCTCTCATATAACGAAAATTTAAGTTTATACAACAGAAAGACATAATTTTCAATGCTTCACGATGAAAATTATATCACAATAGTAATTTAATATAAAAAAATTAATTGTGCCAAATTTAGACCATCTCGACCTGTTTTTTGGATCCTACTCTAATAAGGATTTTCACGAAACTTGATCCTTTGTAGAGCAGAAAAGTGATGAGCGAAAATGACCCATAATATTATAAGATTTTAATACAAAAATGAACTCTACAAAATTGAGATGCAGCTCTATGTAAGGGTTAAAGTTGTACTACATTAGGGTGCGTTTTGGGCCTGCTTCCTTGCTGCTTTTGCACATGTGTTATATAATAAGAATAAGAATTATGGGAGTGTGTGGTGGAGGCCGGCCTTGCCAAGCTATAATGTTCTTAGTTGTTTTTTTTTTGCCGGTTGTTTGAAAAAGAACGTGATGGGCATAATATTTTCGGCCACAGACGAATATAAGTTTGTTTTTCACGATAAGAACGAATCCCTTCATCAAAACGTGAAAAGAAATAAACTCTTGAAGATCGCTTCGATTCTTTCTTTACCTTTATACCCACAAAAGTCCATCTCTCGGATTGCTTTATTTGTGATCACATAGTACATAAGAACGTTTTTGTAAAATTTGTCGATGCGGTTTTAAAAAGTGTTTGTTCGATATTTTCAATGTATAGAATCACTGTTTCCCATTGTTTTCTGATCTTTGATTCTTATCTAATCATATAATGAAATTTTCTTTTCATTTCAAATAAGAAATTTTGAAAAATTCAGACTCACAGGATAAGATAAGATAGATAAGGATAAGAAGACATTGTGACTGAATATAGACCGAATAGGCTACGGATGTGAAGCAGCGTGACATTGTGTGAGATTTGTACATTAATCCAAAACCCCTTTAGGGAGTCTTTGGGTGTTTTAAGTGAAAGAACAAAACCAATTTGATGCCCAGCCTGAATATAAAAGCATGTGACAGGGGGATTCTAAAAGCTAATGAGTCCCTTTAGAAGGTAGCGCGCCATGGTGGACGCCGCCCGGCAAGCGGACAGATTGAAATGCCTCAGGTAGAGTTTCTGAGGTATACTTCTAGACCTCGCATATTGGCGAACAAATCTAGAAAACTTCCGTGCCGCGCTGGTGCAAACATATAGAAATAAATATATGTGCGTAAATAAACGTAATGTAAATATTTAACACACACACATACACAAAATAACAAATGTATTTAACTTACAATGCGTTATTACGTCTTTTTTAATAGGAATAATAGCAATTATCTTAAAACTTTTTATAACAATAATTTTCTCTTATATATTAAAAAAAAGCAAAAATGTTTTCTCTCTTTCTTTCTGTGTGAAACTTCAATGTCGTCACGGAACAGATGAAATATCCATTAAAACAGCGATGCAGTAATTATGGGGTAAAGTTTCTCTAACACTTTTCTCTTCTTATTCTCTTCCTCTGAATGTTGATATGAGATGAAATGTGATTTCTTTTTCTTCTTTTTTTTTCTTTTCAACACAGACTTTTTCCACTTTTTCTTTTCTTATTTCACTATATGTTCTTGTTCTTGTCGTGTTATTATATTCTGAATTCTATATGAATTTTGCGAAAAAGAATTTCTTTTTTTTTTTTCTCTTTCCACTTCTTTAATGTGAATGTTTAACGTAGTAGTACTTGCTGTATATATACTGTATACATAGTTAGTTATAAGTGTGAATGCTTTCCTATAATTTATTTATTTTGAATTGTTTGAATGCGCATAAACAAGACAACAATTACAGTTATTGAAGAAATTGGAGTAATGTTTTATAACACAACAATCAAAGTCTCCACTCTCTTCAATTTAATACAAAAAAAAGCATTGTTTAATAAAAAATAACAATAAAAACTGGTAGCAAAGTGATGTGTATAGGTCCGTAAAGCATAAGATAAATAAATTTTATTGACAAGCGCGAGGTATGAACGAATTAAATGGTATCGGTTTGCTCGATTGTTCTGAGCCCGTTCTGCTTTTTATTTTGCGATATCTTCCGATATGTTGTGTCCATCATTTAAACTCTTTGCTTCAGTTTTTCATTTCAATTTTTGGAATTTTGAAAGTAGTCATCATAATAAGCAGATCGATAGAGCTATAAATCAATCAACTCGTCTTGATAATGAATTCACAAAGCGGGCTTGTTTGCTTGCTTCAGGGTGTGTTACAAACGGACTAATAAAATTGTATTGCGTCGTCGAACACAAAAAAAAAAAGAAAAAAAAAGAAAAAAAGAAACAACTTTGCTGTAAGAGCAGCTACAACAATTACATCCATTGAATCGAAGACAATGATTGCCATACACTTGAACTCAATTGTACATACTTACATACATATGTATGCTTAAATGTCTTATTATAATTTTTCTATATATCAATGTTTTATATACATTTGTTATGTTGTATTTTTTTCATGTGAAATTTCCATTTTTACTTGGAAGTAATTCCTCAGAATTTTTTTATGTCTTCCATCATTATAATGACCTTTAAATTCCTTTTATCATTTTACTCTATTAATCCAATGTAGTGATATATACACATAGATAAACATACATATATATATATATATATTTAAGAAAAAAAATTTCCTTTTTGTTCTAAATTATTAAAGGAATCCTTCTCTTTAAGTCCTAATAAAAAAACAAAAAGTCCACTAGAAAACTTATCGCTCGTGTTATCTTTTCGTTTTACTCATTTTATCGATATATGGCTCATACAAAAAGGCATAATTTAAACAATTTTGAAAAGCTAGGTTCGTATTGGAAACAAGTCAAGAGCTCTTCAAACGCCCAAGTGCTGGAGCTCAAGAGGTATAAATAGACAATTCGGAACCCAGCATGAAACGTTGGATGAGAAATTCAATATAAAAACGGGAATGTTTACTTCCTACCTGTTTTGTCTTAAGTTTCATGCCTTATATCACTTGTGATGCAAGGGTGTACTAAGTGAGGATATATGCGATGCCCAGAAGGAGTTGGGATGGACACAGGTTTTATGATAGCGATCGTCTGAATCGATTTAAGCTTGTCTGTTCGTCTGTCCACCTTGTTTTCTAGTGTCTTGGTACGGTAGGGTGAATTAACATTAACATTCTTTACCCCAAGGACGAACGCTATTGAAAACTGTTCGGATCGGACCAGTTTTCCGATCACATCCCTTAAAACACCTTACTTGGGAAAGTCGGTACATATAACGCTTTACTTTGGAAAGTCCTTATACATAACGCCTTACCTTGGAAAGTCATTATATGAAGGATTAGATTAAACGAAGTGGTATGGGCCGTGGCCAACTATAGTAGTTTTACTTGTTTTTAAATGAAAATTTCATGCTATTTCCTCCTTATCTTACGAATTTTTATAACATTACGACCGCGAGTGTTATTGTGTGCATTTTTTACTTCATCAATGTTTTTCAATTTCTTTAATGCAATTTAAATTATTTACATTTTAAATATATAATAAATAATCTTAATATATATATTTTAAAAAATTCTTTGAAATATGATGATATTCATGGGTCCATGACTATGTTATATATTCTTTTTTTTTGGCGGTATTTTACGAAAGCAACATAAGATGTTTAATCATTGGCAAAGAGCATATGAAACCAAGCAATTCTTTTGTCAAATTTTATATTGAACGGATTACGGATTCCTCTGCCATCGTCTTAGTTCGCTTAAGCAAACGAGATAATCCCTGCCTTCTAATTAACAATATTTACCGTTAAAATAAAATAATTTAATATTCAATTAGTCGGATAAGTAAAAACCATCACGTTTCGTTTTATACATTTTGGCAATCAATCAGTACAAGGAAGTCCTCTCCGCATATTTCTCGTTATTGCTTATATATACGAGTCGATACATTCATTGTCACGTTTTATTGCTATGCTCATCTTCGCGGTATTGTTTTGGTAAACAAAATTAATGGCAAATACAAGTATGCGGAGATCGGAATTGCATCAAGCGGCGGTCATAAAACCAGCTATTTATACTATGAACCGTGGCAAAAAGAAAGAAAGAAAAAAAAAAAAAAAGATTTGCAAAAAGATGTGATAATGGAATGAATGTTTGTTGTTTTTCTTCTAATTTTTTCACGTAACTAAGCAACAAGTTTCACTTATTAACGAATGAAAAAAATTCCATAATTACCAAAAGCGAAAGCAGCTGAGGATCGATCATCTTTTTTTTTCTTTTCGGGTTTTGGTTAAGTAAATGCTGTCAACAACCTGTTCACTCGCAGCGGCGACTGCCTTTGGATGCCAATGATTGCGAAAAGTTTAGTCCATAGATAATAAGGAATAATTATGCTTTTAAGTTCATAATTTTAATAATTTTATCGGTAATAAAGTTTTTTCTCGAAGGTGGTGGGGAGATGGAAGGTGGGCACCAAGCATGCGTGTAAGCATATAACCTGTCGGCAGGCTTGTTTTTAATCTTCAGCTTTTAAATTATGTGGAAATTGATTTTTGAAATTTTTATATAAAATTTTTTTTAAGTGTTTTTTTTTTTTCTGCAATGTCTGTCGTCATACAAGTGTTCTTTACAAATATTTGCATCTTTTATTTAATTTTTATTTATTGTTCATCGAAGTATAACGAGTTAGTCTTTTTTTCTTATTCTTACTAATCTTTTATTTCTAATAGTTAAGGGGAAGTGTCGCGACCGCCATCGAGTTCCACCAAAAATCAAATACGCTTTTTCCATATTTTAAATGGACATAGTTTAACCAAATAGATGGCATCTCGGTCGATCACCTTTTATCATTTTTCTGGCAAAATCGTTACTTCATTACCATCGAATATTTAAGAGATTTCTGGGCAAAAAAAACTGATCCATACGAGAGGGTGCTCGCCTTCTCTTAAAGTCAGCTTTAAGTCTCAAGTAAGAGAGTTCTAACAGAAAGTAAGGCAAATTGCATTCGGATAGAACAAATAACGGATTTATGTTAGTGTTCCCATCAATACGCATCAATCTGCTTTTAATTTTCTTTACGAAACACTGAAGAAACTCAATGTAAAAGTTTGGATGACGATGACTTTAGGATTTTTAATGTTGATGTACCGCATTTTTCGGACTATAAGACGCACTTCAAATTGATAAAATTATTTTTAGAAAAATATATTTTAATAAAGGGTGTGAAGTTATATTCAAATATAACTAGGAAAGATACAAATCAAAATTTCTTTACAGAGCTCTGTTAAGCCGTTAACAGAATTCTATAAAACGAAGTCTCGAAGGGATTTAAGTCAAAATTCAGTTAAAATAAAACTTTTGGAAAATTTTTTTACAAAATATAATAAACAAAACATGTAGTTACGTAAATTAATTAATATTTGAAAAGTCAGTATTGTAACACTATGTCATAAATGAGGTTGATAAAGCGAAAGTTTGCTTAGCTACTGTGGGCAAACCATGCCGTGCGAAAAAATGAAACTAGCACAGCATGAATCCTCTATTAGTAGCCTCTTCAACGATGTCCAGGTTATATTCAATTTTACTCGGAGAATTTTTTTATGGGACTTTGAAAATTTCCGTACTTAACATAATACAGGCTAACGTATAAGCAAATTTTGAAAGGTCACTGTGGGCAAACCATGTCCTGCGAAAAAATGAAACTAGCACAGCATGGATCCTCTGTCCCTCCGTGCAAGAACTTTCAATATTTTTGACCAATTTGAAATTGATGGCTTAATTTTTGCGGCAAGGAGAATGTTTACGACGGACACTATACAGACGGACGGACTGATGGATATGGCTTAATCAGTTGAAAATTTCATACCGATCGAATGTGTACACTTTGTGGCGTCTCTGATGCTTCCTTCTGGGCATTGCAAACATTTTAGGAAAATTAATATATCCCTCATCAATCGCTGATGAGTATAAAAATATCATGAAAGTAAAATAAAATTATTATGAAAGTCAAATAAAAGTATCATGAGCGTAAAATAAAAGTATCATGAACGTGGTTTCTGTAAATGCAACGTAGGCTGCTGCAGAAACAATGCTCACAATCAAAGCGCAGAATTCCGAAATGGTTTTCTCCCATTGCTCAGCGTATTGTGCGTGAACAAATGTAAACAGAAGGATTTATTGCTCTTGCAAATATTAATTTTTTTTTTTTCTTCTTCTACATATGTTGATCTAAAATATTTTTTAAGGAATTGAGGGAGAGAGAGAGGCTGAAACAGAGAGTGTGTAAATAAGAAAGTTTTTCAATCGTCTAAAACAGAAAAATCAGATATGAATTTTTATTTATAATGTTCATCAAGTATGCGATACTCATGGTATATAAATTAGATTTATTTTTGGATTTGCGTGAAAAATTTAAATTAGGAAATTACCCTTGTTTGCAGCGTTTTCTACTAATTTATATATAATATTTTAAGCGCTGTCCATGAAAGTTATGATCATGAACCAAATGCATGTAATAACAAAACGATGACGACATTATAACGATCTCCGGGAAATATTAATAACATTAATAACGGGGTTTGGTGGCGACGGTCGAAGGGAGCGGCGGTCAGGCTGACAAACATTACAGAGACGAAGGCGAATGTCCGTTCGTTTGATTTTGCTTGCTATCAAAATATATATATTCTAGGAACAGTGACCACAGTGAACAATAAACAGTCGTATGTTATCTGCTATTATTTTATACGGTTTTTTCTCTTCGCCTTCTTTTT
>KK499857.1:546375-597882 GCA_000688715.1 Glossina pallidipes | reverse complement strand
CATCGTACATGATGTAAGTACTTGCATCGTACATGATGTAAGTACTTGCATCGTACATGATGTAAGTACTTGCATCGATATAAGTACTTGCATCGTACATGATATAAGTACTTGCGTCGTACATGATATAAGTACTTGCGTTGTACATGATATAAGTACTTGCATCGTACATGATGTAAGTACTTGCACCGATAGTTTTTAAAGTTTTATTTTAACTGAATTTTGACTTAAATCCTTTCGAGACTTTGTTTTATAGAATTCTGTTAACGGCTTAACAGAGCTCTGCAAAGAAATTTTGGTTTGTGTCTTTGCTAGTTATATTTAAATATAACTTCACACTACTTGATTTTTATTCATTGTTAACACAACTCATACTAGAAATATTCAGTACATCTTTAATCTCGGTACTATCACTCGTTTCTCATTAATGTCACCGTTCGTATTACTTTCATCTGAACTATTGTTGTCGCTTCTTTCAAATCTCAAATTTAGAGGCGGTTTAATGAGAAAATATGTAATAATCGGGCCAAGAAGATGCACCCAAAAATGGATAAATTTTTTCATGTAAAAAGGTCCGAAAACTACGGTAACTTCCATTCGGGACATGCGCTTTAATGTCTTAGCACTTTTTTTGATGATTTGAAATAGTTTTCTTCATCTCTTTCAGCTCTCGCTAAAGTCAGTTTAATAAGATTTTAAAAATCTATTCCGGCATTTATTGCATTGTTTGGCCTTTTTAATGAAGTCGATGTGAATGTGTGTGTCCAGGTATCCATATTTTAGCATTACATATTGGATACAAAAACAAATTGTGCTCAACAATTATCAAAACGCTCTCCTCTAAATCGGGTCTCAATAAACAAAATGCGTATTTTATAGGTGTAGTCTTGATAAGTACAACAACAACTCTTCTTGTATGAGTATAAAGATTGATTTCCTTGTGCGCTAAGAATTCACCGAAAATGTAAAGTTTTATTAATTGTTATAAAGGTCACAAACACACTCTCGTTTACGGAGAGTTAACCTTCGTTTTAGCTTTTCTTAAATTCGGGCTTTAGAAAACTTCTAATATCACCCTATGTTCAACTATAATTTTCTATATATGGAAGATTTGACATTTTTCATCTTTGCCTTTGTTTATGTATTAAGAAAATTTGGTTCGATTTTTCGAAAATTCGAAGAACTCGGACTAGGTTTGAAAATTGCCGGCAGGAAGATGCGAAAGCGCATAACATTGGTTATGGGCAAAGTGTACCCATGTTCCGAATTGTGTTAGGAAGAACTTGAATTGGATGTGTAATCGCATTGGCTACGAGTGTCATGATTGCTTTGTCAACCGAATTCGTCCTGAAGTGAAAAATGTGCCCCAATATTAACTTAACTATCTGCCGCTTAGCAAACTCTCGTTTACGGGAGTTAACCTTCGTTTTAGCTTTTCCTAAATTCGGGGTTCACAAAACTTCTAATATCGCCCTATGTTCAACTATAATTTTCCATAGATGGAAATCTCGAAGATAGTGATGCTAGCGCCCTTCTAACCACCGCTTATATAAAATCGCGAGTTTAGCATCGAGCTTGGCTTCACATTCCTAAAAAGTTCATCCGCAAATAATGATCTCTATCTTGTCATTTATAACTTATTTAAGACTTCTATGTACGATGTGGTGAAGCGCGGACAGAAATTCAATTCAAGTTTAACAACACTTTAGTTTAAGAATAAACCTAAGCAAGTGTCACGTGTTTCCATTTAAATTTTTAATACTGATATTGTCAGTCTTACCAAACGAATGCATTGATATGCTTAACCGCAAGAAAAAGTGCGGTTTAAGAAAAAAAAAAAAAAAAAAAACGCGATATATATTTAAATGATTTCATTATTGAATTACTACGTTTATTATTGATCCGTTTGAAAAAAGTAAACAACAAGTTTTTAGTAACCGATAGCTAAATAAATGACTGCTGATCTATTAGATATTCTCTTATGTAAATAATGACAGACGCTCTTATATGATGCTCTAGCACATGTAATTATCTAAAGTTGTTTTATTAATCATTCTTAAGAGTTAAACGAGGCCAAGCTAATGTCAATAAGAGTTTATTAACCTCCCCCTGCCCACGTTTAAGAAATATAAACAAGAAGCCAGACAGTAGTGATTCAAATTAAGAGAACCTATGTTATGCAACAGGTTTTTTTTTTTTATAGAAACACTACAGAATTATATTAGATTTGCTAACTGTGTTTGTAACGTCAGAAAAATATATTCCGGAAACGTCCTAAAATATAATGTCAAGGATTATTATTATTATTATTATCATAACATGAATTTAGCCAGAGAATAAATTCTAAGACTAAAGTCTTAAGGGACTAGCATCTAAGGCTTTCGGCTTTATTTTTTATTAATATTAATTATTATTATTATTATTAAAAACTCTACCGCACTTGAGATTTGAACCCACGACCATCGAAACTCTTGCCTACTCGGCCACTCAGGCGGATAATGTCAGAGATTGAATCGAAAAAACGATAACAATCAAGAATTTTTGTTTCAAAAAGGAATTCAGTCTCTCAGTCCTTTCCTCATCAGAATCGAATCTGATACTGACACTGACAATTATACAAATTTGAAAAGCTTTTAAATTATGAACTAATTGTTATTTGCGAGCATAAAAGGTAATCAGGAAATTCATTTGATCATGTCCGTCCTCTTATCTTTTGCAATCACAGCCATGTTCCTAAAACATTGTTGAGAAGAAGAAGAAGAAAATTAAATCTCGGCTTTTTTTTTTTGTTTTCTATCACCTTCGTCAAATTAAGCTAGAAAATGGGCAAAGTGGTTCCCTGAATACGGTTAGTATTAACAAAAAATAATTAGTACTTTTCCCCTCCGCAAAACTGGAGACTTTTATTAATCCGAAGGTGCATCTTAATTTATTGCTCAACAAAATTGACGTAGAGGTTATAAAAATTAAATTGGATCAGGGGATCAACTACAGTTATATACACAGGAAATCAGGTTGCAATAAAAACAAACGAGAAAACATTTCAATCGGGTAAGGTCCACAATCCAATAAAATATCGTAACTTAGCCATGTCTAATGCAATTTTTGATTTACTTTCGCCATAAAAAACCAAAAATTATTGTTTGACATGAGCCAAATTTAGCAGAACGAGAGGTTAAAACCTACATCATCCAAATTTTGATATCGAATTGCTGTTGTGGATCAATTTTCATCATAAAATATTAAAATAAGAGCTAACTATGGTTCTATGCGACCTTGTTTAAATAATCGGCCCCATTCGATCCACATTTTTCACATTCATTTCGTTTATTATATCGACACACTCTACTACTCAATGATTTTTTCATATAATGACATTTTCAAAGGAGAAGCAGTCGTGTAAAATTGATCTAAACAGTTCTAAGCATTTCACTTTCAATATGTTTCATCTTTTGGTCCAAACCACATTAGTGTACCAAAATACAGAAAAATATCTCATAAATTGCGAACTTATAGCTTGAGCAGCGAAGTACATCGGGAGACATCAGGCAGTATAGACAAGCAGATAACTTTAAATCGGCTTAGAAAGTGATTCTGAGTCGACCGTCGTATAATAAAAAGTGAGTCTTCTTCAAAACCCATACAAACTTAATGTACCTGATGCCACCTCTTCCTCATGGCAGCGTGTGCGCCGACTTCGGCACTGTATGTTGCGAGGACTATTAGCCTCGGGGTGTTCGAGTGTTTTACACTTCGCGGGCACCGTGGGGTTAAACCTTCACGGTAGTGTGCTCACGTTAAACCCTCAGAGGCATCTGTACCTGATGCCACAAATAACGTAAGGTATCGAAGACGACAAATATTATGTACAAGTAGGATGAAATGCTATCATACCGCACCGTAATAAGATATTTTGAAATATGCATACACGATATATGGTGCGTACGATGTGTGCTATATGATCGATACAACAAATGAATGAGTGAATGACTGATCATTTTATATGACAATTTAAAAGCGTAAACAAACTAAGCAGGAGGAGGGGAGTAAAATTTTCCACTTCGGTCGAATATTTCGTTTTTCTGGCCTTTTTTCTTCTTCAACTTAAATGCTAAAGTGTTTTGCATTCATTATGATTTCATAGCCAACGCTAATGAATAGAGAAACGAATGATAAACAAAATTTAAAAGCCATGTAAAATATTTTTTCCGTATCATGCGAAACGAAAAATGCCGTCTTTGGAGAACGCTTTGCGATAAAAATTGAAAATAAGACAAGCAGAGGAGAACGAATGTTTTTTTCTCGCTTTTGAAAAGCCAATGATGTGCTTCGTCATGTGTAGCTTAAATCAAACAAATAATATTCTCGTCAACCGGTTTTTCGCTATTAAATAGGAATTAATGAAATATTTCAACTGATATATCAACGGTTGACAGAGCTATCAGGAGATTTGACATTTTTTATCTTTGGCTTTGCCTTTGTTTATGTATTAAGAAAATTTGTTTGGATTTTTCGGAAATTCAAAGAACTCGGAGTAGGTTTTAAAATTGCCGGCACGAAGGTGCGAAAGCGCATAACTGGGGTTATGGGCAAAGTGTTCCCATGTTCCGAATTGTGTTAGGAAGAACTTGAATTGGATGTGTAATCGTATTGGCTACGAGTGTCATGATTGCTTGGTCAACTGAATTCGCCCTGAAGTGAAAAATGTGCCCCAATATTAAGGCAACTATCTGCCGCTTGGCAAACTATTGCGTCGTTTGTCTCTTCGCAGGATTTCAAGCAATTTCTAATAATATTTCATCCGAAAAGTGCAGCTGAAAGGATGAAAGAACGCCAATTACACACATACGCCAGTCAACTTGTCGACACTGCCGATGCGCCCCAAGCCAAGCTATATTACTTGTTACTTTTCTCAGTTTTTCTTTTTTCTTTTTTTTTTTTTTATATATTAAATATTCTCTAGTTTTAAAACTTGTTTTGTAACTTTGTTGCTTGCATCTGTCATAAGATTGACGGTATATTAATTATTTCATTCCTTTTGTACAGTCAAGCGGTGGTCCACAAAAAGTATTCACGCCTGACTTTGTCTTAAAAATGTTAGTTGTTCGTGGCGGGATAAACTAAATGTAAATAAAACGAATATGAGAATTTTGACTTTCTTCAGATTCAATGGAATTTCAGACTACAAGCTATCATGAATATCTCGAACAATCCCTGTTTAGTTGTCGTATCGTAACTATTTTCTGATTTGAGAGAGAACACGCCCACTATTTTAAATCAATTTTCATGTGATGCGTTATAGTACCTATTAAGAAGTACGTAACAAAAAACTAGTTACTCAGACCTACTTGGTAGATACCTAAGGTTCTCTCTAACGTTGATAGGAATTTTTCAACTTTTTGTACTTTTTTTTTTTTGATAGTTATATTCCAGTGTTGCAAGTGAATGACATTTTACTTTTTATGTACATATTTGTGTTTGTTGTTGTTTTTGTTGTTGTTGTTGTTGTTGTTGTTGTTGTTGTTGTTGTTGTTGTTGTTGTTGTTTTTGTTTTCTCATAAAACAAATTTCGCTTATAGATGACAACTACGCTATAACAAGTACAAACCAGTATCTTCCAAAGGCATTCACACAGCAGACGTACATAAACAACACTCGTCCTTGTTTTGTTCTGGTAACAATAAACGTTACGAAAAGTTAGGCTTGTCAGAGATCGTTTTATGCGATATATGCGATAAATTTTGTAAAAAGAGTCTTTGCATTGCAAAAGCATTGATGTAAGTAAATATACGCGCGACATACAATGCAGGACAAAACACATGTCACATTTTATTTTGCAAAGAGAGAGAAGATGGAATTTTTAATTGCCGTTTATGCCATTGAATGAAACTGATGACTGCAATGCTGTAGCATGCACAAATTTCAAATATTCAAAAGGATGCTTATAGAGCTGTATATAGTTGCAGTTTTTTCCCCTAATTGTGGAAAGACTTTCAAATGTCTACCCTTTGCTTGCTGTTTGTCGGGACAATTTTTGGATCAAATTTACCGTTGGTTTTGACGAATATTTGTATCACGCTTTTTAGTAAATATGTCAGCGATATTTAAAAAAAAAAAAATCGACGGTTTTTCTCGTCACTGTCTCGTATCGTTTCTCGTCTTCTTACTCGAAAAATATACTTTCCACGTTCTATTTTACTTAGCTGCAATCTGTCAAGCAAGTGAATCAAGTTGGCATTCTTTAGTGATACTAGATATCTATAAAAAAAGAGGTCAAAATTGGCTTTCAAAATATGAAAAGTTATTTGCGATAGGCGATTGTTGGGAAAACAATTTTTTGAAACACAATGGCAGCGTGTCTTGTTGACACAAGAACTATCGTGTATGTCACATTGATTCTTTTCATGCATTACAATGCATGTAATGTTCCAAATTGTGGGCCTGTCATTAAGCCGACTTAAGAATAACCTTTAGACCAAGCATGGAAAACGTCCTGCAAAAATGCCTTAGTAGTAACGCTTCCAAAGTATCCTTTAGGTTTCGGCAGCTGTTAACCAAAATATGAAAAAATTGCTGTTTTTTCAAAAATTGGTTTGAGTTCTTATCTATTATGGGCGTGTCTGTGAGCAGATTACGCAAATTTTTTTAACTTTGGATTCTTCATCGATCAAGGAAAATGCATGCAGAATTTTAGCTCCCTATTTTCGTTGCAATTGCGGAAATATTTTGAAAGAGGCGTGGGGGGATCAACTTTGATAGCAAACATGTCGTTAGTTTCAGTGCTAAAGAAATTTTAAATGCGCGAGCTTTCGGAACTATTTTCAAATTGTATTCTAATTCCTGAAATCTATATCGATGCTGATATGCTTATTATAGACATGCGATAATTTTTTCCTGCACAGTATATTCTTCCACTTGTTGTCATCCACATCCGTAGCATACATATACACACAAGTCAGAAAGCGTCGTTAGTTGCTTGTTGTTTCATGTGCACATTAAGCACCATTATCACGACCGTGCAGGATTTGGTAAACAAGTTTAATGAAAACGAGAAAGAAGATGTAGTCGGGTTTGAAACGGATTCCCTATACCCACCACCACTAGGTAATGTTAAAAAACTATGAAAACTCTTCAATGAATGTTATGTGTGGCATATTTTCACTGAGCGAAAAACTATTGTAAAATAAATCTTCTGTTGATATACGACATGATTTATAACTAAAACGTATTTTTTTCTAAAAATGAAATGCATTCAACTAAATTCTATCTTTACATATCATCGGAGCGAATTAATTTTCGAACTTGACAAATGGATTCTATTAAGAAGAAATCTTCCACTCACTCAGTTCAATTTCCTAAAACAAGGGTTGCAAAATGTTTGAAAAAATAATAACGGTACGGCTATGGAAGTTTGCGGTTTAGAAATGTGTTAGAGAGAATACGGCAAACGTTGTTCTTCTATTGTATAAATCATTAGAGAATGAAAGGCGAATACTGCCTTACAAGAGAGACATGTTTGAACTATACGGGTCAAGTTTATAGGAGTGGTCTGATATGCAGGAATACTGCTTTCGTTATGATTCAGGCTGTACTTAAACGCATGTGGAGTTCCAATGCAACCAGGAAGGTCTCTTAAGGCAGACTGTGGGACACCCCTAGAGCATAATGAGATTCCTTAATAGACTTGTGCGCATGTTAAGTTATAGAGATATCTTTCGGGAACCTAGTATGACCAAGTTTTTCCTATTGGGTAAATTTTGAATAAGACTTGTTCACTACGATATTAACAAAAAACTGTTCAAACATATGACAAATTTTATGTAGACATACGTGTTGCTTATCCAACATGATTGCGTTCCGTTTAGAAGGAATTTTGGATGTCCAAGAACGTGAATAGTCATGACACATAAATGGACAGATGGACCACGATAATTTGGGTCAAAAACCTTATGCTAATCTCGAATGTATATAAATTTTTGTAGCGACATAGCAGACAATGCAACGATAGAGCTGAGCTAATAGCAAAGAAGTATGTGTCTCGAAAGCATTTTTCAATCAATGCAATAACTGCTTGCCACAAAGTAGGCATGAGTGAATTTACATAATATGCAAATACGGGTTTCTGCCAGTGTGGCTTAGTGCTTTTGAGATGAGCAAGCTGGAACATTGTATTGACATGATGTGAACGGCATCTTGTGAAAGACATTTTGGTGTCCGCTGCACTTTCGTACATATGCACAAGTTATCGAATAAAACTTTCAGTCTTAGGATCGAGATCTTGGACGCTATACCGAATCTTTTCACAAAAGCAGTAATATATGTCGGTCTGTCCCACTGCTTATTGCTCTTCTCTTGGCCTGTATGACTGTAGGACAGGAGGGATGACAAGCCTTTAATGGAGTCAAAAAACAGACGAATGCTTTTCTGATAACTTCTCGGGGGAGGAGTATGCAATATTTAAGGTTAGAAATTAATTGAAATTGTTTTCTGCTAAATCCGTTGCTTTACTCTTTGAGAATTCGCTCTAAATTCCATCACTAGAAGAACAAGGAAAAATAATATGCTCAATGAAATTGCAAACAGAAGTTCATCAAGTTTATCACCAGCATTAGTTTCCTGCATGCTCGGGGTACAGATTGTGCTCGTAAGCACACAATTACAAAAAGCAACTTTGATTGTTCACTGCTCTCTGTACTTATCAACGAGAAATTGAAAACTGTTTTCAAACTATGTAAATTTGCGGCATTTGTTGTTATTGTCGATTGTTTTTCTTTATTTATTTATTTTTTTTTTTATTTCAAGAACTATTTTATTTGTTGTCGTTTTTTTTGTTTCCATCCAACGTGTATTGTTTTCGATTTTTTCTTTCTTCCTATTTTTTTACATTGTTTTTTTTTTTTTTTTTTTAAGTAGACTTCTATAGTAACTTCATTTCCATGTAATTGTTTTTCATTTCAATTTATTTGTAAGTAACCAAGTTTATGTTTTTGTATTTTTGCGAAAATATTATTAAATAATTGTGTTTTAATTAGCATTAAATAGGTTTTCCTTGAATTGTGAGTAATTGTCAGTTATTTGCATCTGGCAATGACTACATTTTGCAAAAGAGTCTTGTTAATCCTTGAAGTTAGCAGATTTGGTAGCAGGTAACTAATTAAAGTAGAGCAAAGTACATCGGATTACAGGAAAATTATGCATCTGTAGTCAAGTCTCGCGATTAATTCTTATTCGCATTATATGGGAAATACAGAATTTGTTCAATTACTTCATTTAAGAAATGCGTTCTACGAGAAACGCGTTGCGAGTGACTTCACTTTAAGACAAATCGGATTAAATTATATCGCTATGCACCATGGAAACCACCTGGCGCTTTTTACGAAAACCGCTATATCCGGAACTACCAGGGGTTAATACAAATTTAATGAATTCGTGCCACGTTCCGTGCTCCGTGGTAGCGGTAATAAGTAATGAATTAAAGCAAAACAACGCTTTACAGTTTGCTCACTTTTACGGAAACTGACTGTTAACTGGAACTTGGAATAGACCGTAAATGTTAGCAATAACAAATAAGAAAATTAAATTCGGTTGGGATCGAATCTTTTATACCCATTACTGTTCTCCTAAGAAAGACAAAAGAAGTAAAGAAACAAAATTTTCATGCTAATGAGCGCAGCTGATTTTTTCTATTTTCAAAATAAAAGTTTTTGTCGTACGGGCATGTGGACGTGGCAGGCGCGTCCTTCAGAAAGTTCAGCTCAACTCCAAATACTTTTTGTATATATTTTTGAATGTTTACCACAAGTATTACAAAGTTGCGTAAACGGACAGATGGACAGACGAATAGGTGGATATGTTTAGGTGCTTTCCAAATTTGAAACTGGCCAAGAATTTATATACTTTATAGGATTTTTCAAGTTTGTTTCTGCGTGTTATAAAGCCACTGAAAATTCAATTAAATTATGGTAGGCGTGGTCAATTTTTTCCAATTTTGTGCCACAATTTCTACAGCATCACCCATAGAATGTACGGTCATATTTTTGTACATTACTAGCTAGCTAGCTAGCTAGTTAGCTAGCTTTATTTTTGCGGACATTATACGGAGGGATAGACAGACGGACATGCTTTAATTAATTTACAATTTGATGCGGGTCAAGAATATATATATTTATTGTGGGGTCTTTAATGATACCCTCTGGGCGTTGCAAACGTTTTGACAAAATGAATAGATCCCTCATCCTTCGGTGATGGGTATAAAAACAACAAACTGATCGAATATGTGCCGACATAGATAAACTTTTTAAGCCATCTGAGTGGTTGGTATGCTCTTTTACGAAAACCGCCTGATAAGACGTGACTGTGGTAGCTAATAACATAAATGAGAAGAGTATATAAAAAATGCATTCGCATTTTGAGTTAAAGGAAAGGTTTTCGTTATGCATTACGCGCAAAATAAATAAAAACTTTGTATCCTATAAAGTGTCGTCCCAGTTAACTAAAAAGCGATGTCAAGCAGTGGAGTATTTCCTACTTTTATTTCCTACCATTGAGAGAAGGTTATACACCGATCGAGGTTTAGGAAAAGTTTATTCATTATCCGGACAAAGAAAATTCTGAAATAAGCGTCAAATTCCTTTAAGTATGTGGAAGATTCGGATCTGTGCCTAAAAAGTAAGTCAAGTAATTGAATCTACATTTTTTTTCCTAAATCGGTAGCACTATGACAGACACTTGTGTCAAATTTCATAACATAAATGTCATTAGCATTTCAGGTGCGCTTTGATTTTGTGCGACACAAAAAGTATTTTTTCTGATTCGTACAATATGCGATTTTCGTGAGCAAAGAAATTCAATTAAATTTTGTTGAATTGAAAGAGTCAGTCAGCAACATTCAAAGACAGTCAATTTCTTTGAAAAAGAGCATCGCATTAAAGTCTGTGCTTAGACGATTTTTTTCTATCAATCATACACAATCCCGAAACCACTGATCAATCAAGCGAATAGCTTCCTTTTTGGGCACTAGATCGCTGACTTTCATAAAAATTGAGACAAGGATTTAAGAAACAAGGGTGGGAAGATAAATTCGAATTTAACCAGCAAAGACACCTACCAATATTAAATAATTCCAACTAAAATCCAGTTGGATTTTGAAATTTGTATGTTATCGTAAAATGGATATGGCAGAACACTCAAATTTGAGACCCTAATGCGGCCAAAGTAGAAAATGTCACCTATATTCACCTATATCACGCGAATCTACATAAAAGCACCTATCGAAGAAGCAAAAAAAAAATAAACTTTTCTACACGGAACTATTTTTAACGATTTTTTGAAATTTGTATGTTAGCGTAAAATGCATATGGGAAAACAACCAAATTTGAGACTTGGGTGAAAACGAATTTAACTAGCAAAGACACCATAGTTAAATAACTCCAATTAAATTGCAGTTGGATTTTAAAATCAAATTCGTTTTTTTCTATAAATGACGTACACGTTCTCTTGTCTTGCAAAGATCAAAATACTTCGTTGTTTCATACTCGATAGGTGCTTTTATATAGATTCACGTGATATAGGTGAATATAGGTGACATTTTCTAGTTTGGCCGCACTAGGGTCTCAAATTTGGTTGTTCTGCCATATCCATTTTACGACAACATACTAATTTCAAAATCCAACTGGATTTTAGTTGGAATTATTTAATATTGGTAGGTGTCTTTGCTAGTTAAATTCGAATTTATCTTCCCACCCTTTCAAGAAACACATATCCCGTATATACCTACATTGGGTGTAGGCCAAATTGGAAAATGGATTTGGCCTGTCCATGAAGGCATTGATAGCGGGCAAAGGACTGTAACTTGCAATTTGCAACAGTAACAGCATTGAAACAGAAACATAACTAACTATAACTTTTAAGGGATACATCCTTGTGGGCAAAGTTTACAATTGACGTTAAAGACTCGCCGGTTTCAATAAACGAAAGACCGTCGTTTTGATTTTCAATCTTTCAAGGAACATTCCTTTTCTAAAACTTAGCTAATGCAAATGCACTTATGAACTATTTTATCCACTTAGAGTGTCTCTGTTCATTTGCCGATGTCATACCTATATATGAAAACAATCCGCAAATGTACAAAATCTTATGCTGTATAAGCTGTTGCCAAACTTTTGCATATTTGCGTCACGTTAGTGGGACACCTTCAGTTTAATGCATATCGCCTGTGAGTGTGTTTCTAGGCATGATCTAGATGCATGTATGTTTGTTTTATTTATTTGTTTTTTTTTTTTTTTGCTTTTACTTATTTATATATAGACTTTGTTGGTTTAAAATTCGTTTCTTTTTAGTGATAATGTCATAGCTGAGCTCACAGTTGAATTTTTATTGGAATTGAGTTTTATATACATAGATGAATAAATAAATAAACTAAAAAGTATACACATTGCTTGAAAAAGCTATATTTTGAAAAGTTTCCGGCACGAACTTGCTTACCGTTTATTAAATATTTGCAACGCGTATCGTAGTTTTTTCATTAATTTTATGATTTCTTGACATGACTGTCAAACAAAATCCATTACCTAGGCCTCGCCATGTTTCTTCATTGGAATCGAGACGCACTTATATATATTCCGTACGAGAGTAAATTGGATCTTGAAAGCCTTGTTTTTCTAGGACAAATTTAAATCGCAACTTATATGTTTATATAGTTATAGGACTTGCGCAATATCGCCCTTGATTTTTTCAATTTGAAAATACAAGTCTGACAGTTTCTTGTTTCTTATATTGCTCTCAAGTTGAAATATTATACTCGGTCATAGTACACCACCTATTAAATACCTTACATCACTTCACTTAATACAAATATTCATATAAGGTTTACTCAAAAGAAGGCGTTTTATGGCAAAGGGATGGAAAAACGATACGATCCGAACTATTTGCAATAAAGTTCGTCCTTCGGCCAAAATGTGTGGGTGTACCAAATTTCTTCGATATTCACAGATATTGCGATCCTTACATTAAACACAGATACACATGGACAGACGTTAGACGGACAGAAAAACAGATCGACAAGGCTCAGAAAGAAGAAAAGAGAGATTCAAAAAGTGTTTCTGCATTGATCGGTATGAACAAAGGCAATCCTTCTGGATATTGTTCGCTCTGTCGCACAGCGTCACAAGCGATATGTAGGAGATAATAAAAAGTGTGAAGTATTAATAGGAATTAATATTCTATTAGATGTGTATAACTTTCCTATTCACTTCTCTTTAATAGACGCAAGCAAATTGAACAATACGATCTTGTTGATGAGAGTAATTAATAGAAACGTGACTTTAATAATAAACAGCAGCATGCGGTAAAGAAGACAATAGCAGACAATAGGGTGAATGAATTCATTTATAGCAAAAGAAAATCTCAACCACAAAATTCAACTTTCTACGCATAAAATTTGCAATTTAATCAATAAAATCGTACACACATGCACTTGCGGCACACACACGTACACACACACGCTTAAATTATGAAGAGATAGAAAAAATTGGTCGTTGACTTTGACGGAACAATGCAAAACCCTGATGGGCACATAGAGTCACATTTGATAACAATCAAAATTTATGCTAGATAAGAAGGAAATCCTAGTCGGCAAACATAGTAGTAAAGGTAGGTAGTAATAAATAATGAACAAAAATCCTTGTAAAGCTAATTATTAATTAATTATATAAAAAAGAAAACACACACAAAATTAAAAAAAGAAAAAGACAAGGAAGACACTTGTGTTCGGCTGTGAGTGAATCTTTTTTACCCATCGCCTTTATCTTAAAAAGACTGTACACCTAATTCTCTTTTTACACGATAGATACGTTCCCAAAAAATACGTAAAAAAATTCGTGCAAAAAGAGAATTAGGTGTAGAAAATATTAAAAAGTTCTTGTTCGAGTTCACTTAATTTATTTCGTGCTTACACATTTTAATTCATTAAATATTTTATAAAAAATAACTTCTACTTTGGAAAAAGTAGAAAAATTATATCTGAAATTCATAAATTCCTTGAATATTAAAAATCGTGTTAAAACAAAATAATTCGTGTAAAAAAAGAAATTTTTTTCTTTTGGACTCGTGTTAAATAAAATTCGTGTAAAAAAAATTCGTGTAAAAAGAGAATTGGGTGTACAGCAATGTATGGCCGCGGTTGTTTATTTCCATTTATATCGCTTGTCCTTTGAAGCTTATGGGTCTTGGAACCAGAAAAAGCCCAGGGAAAGCCGAAGTGTTCTTTTACTGCATTGTACTGCAAGCAACTATTTTCGTGACTTCGCCCATTGTCAATGTCGACTCGAACGCAAAAGCTTTTCAAGTTTCCGCTAAATTTAAAAATCGATTTCTGCTCTCAAGATAAAGTGTGCCGCAGGTTCTTTTTTAATGGGAATCTATGAATTCTCCCTCTGGATATTTGCAAACGTTTTGACGCGATGAGTATACCCTCAACTTTCAATGGGGCGTATACAGAAAACAAGGCTACCAGCAATGTATGCGTTTGCTTTCAAAGCAATAAACACAAAAAAGCGATAGATTGATTTTAAGAATTAGTAACAAAAATTCACAAAATAACTTTCTATTATTTGCTATAGTTTTCCTTTTTATTAATGTTTAATGTTTAAAATTATAATAATAGTAATAATAATAATAATAATAAGTTTAATGTTTAAGCTTTGAGCAACATTTGAGACTATGTTTACTATTTTTTCTATTATTATATTTTGTCACGCACGCACTTAAAACTAACCAAAAGAAAAACCAAGCCGACCGAAATAATACAAAGTCACGGTCTAGTTCAGGTTCACAGTTTTTCTGTTTTTCTGTCTTTCTTTTTTTTTTTTTTTTTTTTTTTTTTAGGTTTTATGAAAGACTTGCCGGTGTTATGTTTTTTTTGTCTCTTCGTAGCTGTATGTCTCTAAATAACAAATTAAGGTTTTTGTGTTATACTCTCAATAGTTTAGTTTATTTAAAGAAATTTATGCAAAAAAAAAAAAAAAATGGCATCGACAATATATATATATATATATATTTTTTTAAATATGAATAGGAAAAAAAAAATGTTGTATAAACTTTTTATAAATAACAAAAGTGAATTTTATGCATAAAATCACACTTGTCTAACTTCCGGCTCTTGATTCTGACACCCTTTTGCCCGCTTAACAGCCTAACGTTTTATCTCCAAGTCGTATCAATTAACTTAACACACACACACTTTTCCCTTACTCGTTCAAAGCACTTTCCACACTTGAACACATGACCGGCTCGCATTTCATCCCTAATAAATTTTAAATATATCAAGAGATTCCCTTCAATTAAAATTTTTTCATGTTTCAATTAAAAAGATGTCAAATCATTCCCAATCTATATCTTACATAATGCATGCGAAGCATGCGGTGAAGTTGCCTTTCGTTACAAATCTTTAGATTTCATCGATTTTCTTTCTTGTTTCCTGACTGACTCTTTCAATACAAAAAAAAGGTTATATTAGATCTGTCCTTCAGTGTGTAATAACTAGAAACACACATCAGAGGATACCATAAAATACATAAGTATTTGATACCAACGAAATAAATTTCAGCCTCTTCAAGTTCTTAATTACATTCCATTCCAAAATGTAAAGACTAAAAGAAGCAGATATAATAGACTCGTTCTTGCGCTTGCCTTTTAGAAGCTCAGCGAAGTGTACCTATTTTTGAGTAGCGTAAAATTACCATTAGATGTAGTATTTTTAGTATGTCCGTCTGTCCATCCGGCTATTCCTTTCTTTCTTCTTTGAACACATTGCGGTCACAAAAACTGAAATAGAAAGCTGCAGCTTAGCATACATATACTAAGTTAATAATCACAAGTGAAAGTATTAATCTTGATCCGTTGACATTAAACGCAAAGCGAGTAAAGGGTAAAGTACAACCCACAGCACATTTATTACTGTAACTCAATACCAATATTTAAAAAACCATCTACAAGCTCAATGGAATAATTGAGCTACGACCGCAAAAAACTATAAACTGCATACTACTACCGCCGCCCATGTCTTGAATCGATTTATAGTTCTCGATCTTGAGTAAATTCGGTTGTAACTTCAATATGTTGCTGCAAAAAACACATATTTTGTCCATAGCTGTAAACTCTCTACTCGTTGCAGCGAGCCGATAATTCGCAGCCATCGTTTTCGACGACCATCGATCGAGTCTTTCTGATTGACTCATGGACATTCCTGAAAAATTTTCATTTTTCACGCACTAGGGGTGCGGGAAACTTGTCCCAAGATTCGCATATGCCTCTCATACTTTTTACATATACAAGAATGCTGCTCCTATGTGTACTTAAGTAACAAGTATAATAATATAAGCAAGCAGTTGACACATATATTGCATGGGACAAGAGAGAGTCTCATAAGCACTACACCACACTACGAATAAAATATAATATGGAATAATTCGTTTATTGTATATACTTAATGATGTAATTTTTTTATTATCATCGTTAGCTTCCAATTCGCGGCGAGTTCATTGCGCTTTAAAGTTAGAGTTAAAATGTTAAATATATCTAAACACAAAATAAATTAGAACAATAAACTTAAATTGTAAAAGAATAATTGTTTAGTTGATAAACATGTGCTGTGTGTGTTTTGTCGTTGTACTAGATTACACCACATGTGTAACAAACAACATTTTAGTGTTCTTAAAAAAATCTACTTAATCCATAAAATAAATTTGAGTTTTTAGTTAACCGTACAGTATATTCGTGTGACAGGCTACGCTACTCTAAAATATTTGGCAGCTTTTTTTTTTTTTTTATTGCTTCAAGTCCAATAGCTATTAAGAGATAAGGAAATTGTGCAAGTGTCGAAATCAAGCTTCCAAGAGCGTTGCAGTGAAAGTCTTCGACTTCTTCGATTGATGAGAGGTCCGTCAAGTTTCTGATCGGACAATAATTCGAGCACTGTTCAGAACTATACAGTGCGACTCTTATTCCGAAATGCTTAGCCGTAAGCAGTGCCTCATCGCATCTCACTTTAATTGATCTAATTGACCAAATAGTCGATTAGCCGATAAGTCTCCTTTCTGTCTATCTTTTTCTTCTATTAATTTCTTCACAAAGAAAATTAAAGATCCCTGCCATCGTTACCATCGGCTATTAAGAAATTTGATTTTCTAAAATCAATGTAATCGCCTCGCTAATGAATGAAACGTCTCTTCAGCTTACCTTGCTATTAGAACGAAACTCCTTAGGACAAAAAAAGAAGAAGTATGTAAGGAATTCGGGCGCTAAAGTAAATCTTTTAAAGTCTGAGATTTTATTTTGCTTACACGAAATGGAGGATGTGAAAGAACTCCAATTTGTTTTCGTATAATATTTTGCCAGTCAAATATTAGATCAGGGGAAAACTTCTTCGCATTTTTCCCAAAAAATTCAAAACCCTTTCCTTATATTTTGAATGGACCAAGCATGTGTCATTTTGACTGATAACTTTTCGACATTTTTCTGGTAAAACCATCATGCAGGTCATGTTGGTTTTTTTTTTGTGTGCAAAATAATACCAAATTGTCGCTTGAAGCCAGATTTACACAATCAAGAGAGCTATCCAGAAGGCGAAAAATAGTATTGGAACCGTCCGAACTACATTTTGGAGGTTTGTCAACTTTCGTGGAATCGCTAAGCATGTATGTGGTGTAGCATTGTCGTGACAGAAAATGATGCCCTCCTATCAATCAATTTTTGAGGCTTTACATTGATTGCCGTAATCCAGCTGAGCGCCGCGTCTATCATCTAGCCAAGATGAGACAGCTCGTGATAAACGATTACCCTCCAACTCCACCAAACACAATATTACTTTACCTGTAATCATGCGTCTTCGATGGCCGATTTTTTTGACATGTTATTGTTATAAAGGGCTTATTTCTCACCGTCTGTTAGCCATGTACCCAAAATGATTCGATTTTGTTTCGTTTCACTATTCGCAACGATCCTCGGGTAAAAATTCCATTCACTTTGTTTTTCACTGTTGATATCATGCTTGCTCTTGTATCCAGCTTTACGCACACAATACAGAAAAGAATTTCATTCATCGACTTTATGAACGATTTATCTACCTGTTCCGCCGTTTTTAACGTCAAAATTTTCGGAACACGAACAAATGAATGGTAAAACATTCTGATCGTAAGCAGCACGACTCTGTTGCACAAACCGTCAAAGCTTAGCTCAAAGTAATGTACTTTTTCAGAATTTCCAGTCACTTTCAAAATACACTTATTTTGAACCGATATACGAAATGCTTTGCATGTTTTCTTTTTATACCGGTCCTCGAAGGATCGAAATTCGTGCATTCATCTCGTCCAAACCTTTCCGATAAAAAGGAGGGAACTTCAAAGATTTCATAAAGTATAAATATTCTTGAGCAGTGTTCGTCCGTCCATGTGCACGTCTACTCATCCGGTAACGTGATAACATTCTCCTTCTTCTTCGTGGCAGACATTGTCTCTCTACTTTTTTGGGAAAAACATTATAAATTTTTACACGCAGATTGGTATTGAGAACGGATCAAATTATTGAAAAGGCATGCTTAGGTAGACTGCAAACATCTCTCCTCTTAAAATCAGAACAATTTGATTTTTTGATAAAAATGTCAAGGTATCTTCTATGGGTGGTCTGATAGTCGGATTATAGGATATCGAATTTTGTTTATTTTTTTTATTTTTTTTTTTTTTGATAAAAAGCTGATGGTAGATATAAAAAATTCGGCCATAGCCAATATAGTAGTCACTTGTATTTAATTATCCATGAACTGTGATATATGCATAGCACAGCTTAATGGGGTTAGGATTTTCAAAGTACTATGACTTTGGAGACATCGTCTGGGAAAAAAGCTATAAAGTTTTTCTTTTACCCATTACATCCAACGAAACAAATAAGAAAATTGTGGTAAGGTAAAAATAGTGAGAGCAAAATATTCGTCCACGGCTTGCTTTTCTTATATACATTATTTTTTGTTTATATCTTACTCTATTTTATTCACATATTACATATGTTTGTGTAGATATTACCTTATGGCTTATAGCGGTCTATTTATAGTTTAGTACGAGCGCTTGTCAATTTTCCGCATGACCAGCAAAATAACTTTTGAACCTAAAAGCAATCTAATACCTTTCAAGTAAATTGCATGAGTATGAATTTGCGATTTATGACGCTTTCTATATCCCTTCCTCTAAATTGGTGTTGCACTTCAGTGTTGCAATGTGAAGCAAAGTCACCCTTAAGGTGTTGTTCGTAAATATAAATGCTATGTAAAACCATTGGAAGACAAAAGACGAGCACGGTGTCTTAAAATGAAAAAGAGACAGATAAGAAAATAATATTCGTTTCTAGACGAATTCGCTGCATACTTCATCTCCCTGTCTAAAAAGAACTCCAAAAAAAAATTCAATAAATTTCAATGCTCTATAGTATTGAATGGACTTATAGCTCTTTTGCACGAATACTATAGAAACATTCGTACAAACTTTTATCGTTGTAATGTGAACAATCTCTCAGGCAGATGTTCTCTATAGGTGTAACACGGCATCGATCAAAAAATAAGGAGAAGGAAGGAGAAAGAGATGAGAGAAGAGATATGCGTGCCCCATTGTGTTAAGCCTTTACCTCTTAAGCACTCACTCCAATTACAACCAAGTAAGATCGAACTTAGCGAGACTTGAACCCGGATACTCAGTTTATTTTGCACTTAATAGCGCTATGGCCGACTAGAACCATTTTCAGTACCCATCTGCTTGCTAAATCTGAAACCGATATCTTCATTTTTGCAATCGGAAGAATAATTACCGCGGACAGACGGACATACCCGGATTGTTTAAGAGTTTAATTCCGATTTTAGAATCTCTAAAGCTGCCTTTTAAATGTTACAAACAGTTTGATAAACTGATTATACTTCTATTCTTTTGTGGTGTGATACAGAAAAATCTCAAGCATACTTGGGTGTATGTGCACAGAGGCGATTAAGTGAAATTTAATATGCATAACTCAATAATAATAAAAAAAAAGGATTAAATAAATGTCGCTAGACATTAACTTATTGGCATCGAATTAATTTTCAAAGAATTGTGGCGGAAATCAATCTTGAAAAAAGTAAAATAAATAAAAATGAATTGAAAAACGTAAATATAGAGTGAAATCAATCAAAAAGCTTTTTAAATTTATAGAGCAATCTACAAATGTCAATGAGTTTATCACAATAACTTTATAAGAAAAACAATGAATTAATTAAAAATGTATTACATCTGGGTTTTTGCTTGCGAACCGCTGATATGTACACGCTTTTGAATATTTTATTTTTATAGCGGAGATTGGATGATGTAAGAAGCGTCTTTCTTTTTTTTTTATTTAGCTTGTAACAAGTAGAGTTGCGCAATATAGATGCTTAGTGTGTTCTTGTTCTTCCTTAGAGTATTTTTTTGGGAGATAAATTTTAAGAAAGAAAAACTTGAACTATTTATTCTTGACGAGGAGTCTTAAGTTAATTGTAGCTGACCATCGGGGTCTTTACAGGTTTTGCTTATCTACGGGCACTTTATATGCGTGTGGTTGCATTGGTATCAAACTTAGAAACAAATCTAAATTTATGCTACTGAACATGATCAAATGATCAAAATTCGCGCCTATTTTTTCTTATTTAGTGACAGTCTACGTGTTCTTCTAGACGCTTGCTGCTAAAAGGCTTCAAGTATTGATACCTACTCATTTTGTTTCCGACTATTAACTAAAAAATGAAGACGAGGCGAGTAAACGCAATTTAACACAGATGTGCTTCACCTTTACAGGAAAAATAATTGACATATAAGATGAATAAGAGATAGTTTTAAGATCGAAATTTCACAAGTGAAAAAGGAGATCATTTTTGTATCATTTTGTCGAGGATGGCGGAAAGTTTTTTTTAATTTGAAACCACCAAGCTGGAAAAAAGTGTCAGAACTATGTTGTGACACACACTCTATGTAACAGACTTGACTTCGTCAAACTACTATTTTATTATTGATACAAAAACCACCATATTAGTGCAATACTCCCCCCTTTGCTTTATATCATCGAAAAAATGTGGCAGAACTATGTTGTGACACACACTCTATGTAACAGACTTGGCTTCGTCAGAATACTATTTTCCTGCTTTGATATCGTCCACGATTCTTTTCTTGAAATAAATTTTTTTCTAAACAAAAAAATACCTTAAGTTCTTCTTCTTATACATTCAGTAAAATCTTGTTAAGTCTCATCCGACTTATATTTATACCCATCACCGAAGTTTGAGGGGTATATTCATTTTGTCAAAACGTTTGCAATGCTCAGAAGGAAGCTTCAGTGACCCTGGAAAGTGTATATATATTTTTGATCAGAATCAAATAGTGAATCGATTTAGGCATGTCCATCTTACGATAGAAGCTAGCTTCGAAATCCCCATAGAGCAGGTAAATTCTTGACCAATTTCAAACTCAGAATGCACCTAACCATGTCCCTGGATTCATCTCTCCATTCCCCCGTCTGCTCAACTATACCCTATTTGTGATAAAAATTCTTTCCTTCACAAAAATTAAGATATCGCCTATAAATTTGGAGAAGATTTTGAGAATTATCCGAACCGATCAAAGGAAACCTTTGCTTTCCGTCCTTAAAATAAGTACAACACGTACACCGTATAAATTTCTGCTTTTATTTTGAGAATAAAAAGAATCAACCGCGCCCACCCAATATTATAAAATATGAAAATTTAGTTCTCTTCCTTTTTTTTTTTAGTCCTATTTAGGATGGCGGTGATGGGTACAAAAGATTCGGTCAAGACCGAATGCAATTTTTTTTTCGCTTTCTTGTGAGCAGCCAAACTTGACAGGTTCATTTTCTGGGAGCCGTTAACTGCTACTGTTTAAAGCTAAACAAATTTTACCAGTAGGCTCGTGCATCACACATAGGTGACATGAGACTTATTATTATACTTAACAAGTAAGAAAGTTATATTCGGCGAGGGCCGAACCTCGCATACCCACCATTATTACTCGTAACTTTGTGTGTGCATGGCCGATTGGTTTCATTTTTGAACATAGAGAGTAAGGTGCCTCGTAAAGCAAATGTGGAAAATTTCAACCTTCTAACTTTCATAATTTGCCGAGTAAGAAGCAAAATCTTTGTTAAAAAAAACTGGGTTGTGGTCAGTTTATGCCCCACCGCGGGCTTCTGCTCTGACCAATTTGGCCCATTTTCAATACCAACTTGGATACAGAAACTTCTAATGTTTCCACCAAGTTTGAACTCGATATCTAAATTTTTGCGAACAGTAGAGTGCCCACAAACAGACATATAGATGGACAGAAATGGCTAAATCAACTCAGAATGTTACACTGATCAAGAATATATACACTTTATAGGGTCTCTGCAGCTTCCGTTTGGATTTTACATATATTTTGGAAAAAAAAAAACAAAATGAATATACCCGCATCTTACAGTGGTGGGTATAAAAATTGGATTAAATAATTTTTCAAAATTGTTACAAACATTTGTGAAGTTGAAAACACAAATTTTGCCGTTTTCCCTTAACACTAATTATTTTGGGTTATTTTTTATATGCTTTTTTAATATACTTCTCTGAATAGGATATCGACTTATTGGTTGCAGTAAAGCTTTCAACGAAAATTTTAACAATTTATTCAAAAAATATTTTCTTTTTTTTTAATTTTGTTTTTACATCGCTGAGTCATTCTTCTTCTTCTTTTATTACGGAAGCACATTAATTCAATTGTTCATTAAGGACATTCTTTTAATTGTTTATATTTTTTGTACTTTCAGAACAAGCCTTTAGTGGTTGAACCGATTGATTTTGAAGAGTTTGTATCGAAAAATAAAACACTCATACAAAATGATCCGCATAGAGAATTACTTATGTATCCGAATGATGATGTCTCGGTAGGTATATAACGCGAAATATATTTAAGCTTTGTTTTGTGTTGTTTTGTTTGTTTGTTTGTTTGTTTGTTGTTAACCATTTTTTGTATTGGTTTTTGTTTAGGAAATTATTTTGCCTCGAAAACAACGCACAAATTTTAGATCGGTTACGGAACGTTTCGATCCGCCCAATGAGGCTATCATTTGTCCTATGCATGGTTCAAATGGTAACGTACCGAGTAACGGTTCAAGTTATTACAATATCAGCCAGCAATCTAGTCCTCGCACCACACACCGTCAATTCAGTTTACCCGCGACAAACACATCGAATTGTAATTTACGAAACGGCGATTTATCGCGTAAGAGTTCACAAACTTCGGCGAATCTTTGTGTTATCAAGTCACCGACAAATTCTCAAGATTCTTATGAATCGGCTGTTTCCTTAACCGGCGATAATAAGTCGCAGTCATCTTCTACATCCACCCTGAAATCGAGTAATTTAGCGCAACCGGAAGAAGATTACGATCTCGATAGTGCCGATGATTTGTTAGAAAACCAAAGTGGGCTAATACAATCCGGATTCAAGGCGGAATGTTCCCGTTTTACCAGACAAGCATTGTACACTTACCGAGCAAGAAATCATTTAATACATTACAAATACAGTGCTTATGGGGGATCCTGCCACGATCTGCCAAAGTATATTTAAGTTGTTTGTTGTGTTTAACAAGTTATACGAGATTTTATCGTTCTATTATATCTAGATTAAGTCCCTCCGATGTATTGCGAGAAGAAGTGTATGAAATTGATGCCGATCAAGATCGCATAGATGAGCAAATGACCAGATCGCAAGCGGACACAATAACAAAACAAGGCTATTTATTGAAAGGTCCAGATTCGGTATCCGATCGCATGTTTGCCAATATAGGCAATAAATCCTTTAAACGAAGGTTTGATTGCTAATCTTTTAAACCAGAAAATAGATTTTCAATGAAGGCTCTCTAGATATTGTTATTTACGCCAAGAAGTCGATGGTACTTATATACTGGAACTGCATAAAGATGAAAAGCAAGGCGAAGCCAAAGCTACAATTGTTATGGATTTCTGCACCGAAGTCGTTCAAGTAAGACGAAGACTAAGCTTTTTTGAGTGATTCATATTTAGAGAAATAAAATTTATCACCTCTTGTTTTTTGTTTTACCTTTAGAACCCCAAACGTGGTCGTTTCTGCTTTGAATTACGTATGACCGCCGGTCACAAATCTTTCACTTTGGCTGCTGAAAATGAAGACGATTTTAAAGATTGGCTGAGTAAATTATCTTCCGTATTGCAGCAAAACAAAATACAGGAAGATAAACGGAATGCTTCCCTAGAAAGAGCACTGCCTCCTACTTCCAACACAATCATATTTGGTACTCTCAAAGGTCTCGAACAATCCATGAATCCGCAGTTAATAAAATATGGACGTGAGACTGATATCTCCATTGCCCAGGCACGCCGCGAAAATCGACGTCGCTTGTTTGCGAATTTTCAGTCAACGTCCAAAGCTACGTCAAGTGAGAATGTAGATCAATATCGGGAACATTTTGGAAAACGCATATTTATAGCTTGTCGTAGCTTACGCTTTCGTTTACAATGTGTCACCGATGGGACATCGGGCGGTGACCATCTCTGTCAAGTAGAACCCTATATAACTAGTCTAGCTCTGTATGATGTACGCGCAGGACGCAAACTTACAGAATCATTTTATTTCAATATCAACGGTGAACATGTCAGAAACATGTTACCTAATACGCCAGTGCCGCCTTCTGTGGCCTTTAGTCAAATACCTAAGAAAGATCCGCACGATGACAAGACACGCCAAACCGCAAAAGCATATAATTCATTGTTTGAAAATCTTCCGAGCGAGTTGTTGCGTTGTCCTACGGATCCGTTCGTTCAGCTTAGGCATGCGATATTTCCAGTGACTGCTGTGCATCCTGATATCTTTTTAGTATTAAAAATCGAAAAGATATTACAGGGGAACATAGTGCAAGCGGCTGAACCATATTTAAAGCCGAATCGGGATCCCAAAGTTGCCCAAAAATTGCATAAAACTATAAAAAATTATGCACAAAATATCGGGCATTATCGTCAGCCATTTGCTTGGGCAGCCCGACCGCTGTTCACACTGTACAGCAATGAATTGGATACGGAAAACGATGAATTCGAATTCAACGCTATATACAGACAAGAGGTCAATAAGTTAAAGGATGAGGAGCTATTAAAACTATTAGCAGAGTATAGAAAGCCTGACAAGTTAAGTAAACTGACCATAATTCCGGGAAATTTGAAGTTAATCATTGAAGAAGTGGAAAATGTGCAGGGTAATAAGCAAAGCGAAAATAAATTGAAGAAAAGTGAAAATGAATTAAATTTTAAATTTATTTTCCAGGAACGTTTACGAAATCTTTGGTTCCTTTGTCCAACGTAACCTTTCCTCTTAAAATGGCTACTTTGGAAATGACTGAATTTCAAAGCAATTACAAACGTGATTGCCATCCTTTCATCAATTTTTGCAGTCACCTATTTGTGTATCCATTGAGTTTGCAGTTTGATAGCCAAAAAATATTTTCAAGAGCTCGCAATATAACAGTGATAGTAGAGCTGAGAGATTCCGATAATGAACAATCAAAACCTTTGAAGGTAGATTGGCTTTCTCTTTTAATATGAAATCTATTTATTTATTTTTTTTATTTATATCTACTACATCTTCTCAGTGTATTTACGGTCGGCCTGGTCACGATTTTTTAGTTTCATACATTGCTTGCCCTGTCTTACATCACAACACCTTTCCCACTTGGTATGAGGAGATAAAATTACGCCTTCCGCTGGGTATATTCCCCGAACACCACTTACTATTCTCATTCTATCATGTCTCCTGTAATTTGGGCAAGAAACGCGATACAAATGCTTCTTTCGAGACACCTATCGGTTATGCTTGGCTGCCATTGTTGCACAAAGGCAAGATAAACTTAGACGAACAGGCGATACCTGTAGCCGCCAATCTACCGGTTGGATATCTCAGTGTCAAACCGTTAGGTTTGGGACGAGGGGTAAGTACTTTTTGTTTTTCCTTGAATATGTAAAATTGCCGCAGGCCAACTGCCAAGTAAAGTAAAATGAATTTGTGTGTGGTTTAATCAGCAAAGTAAAAAAAGAAAAGGAAAAAAAAAGTAGACGATCAACGAGGACCCCATTGACCCCGACGTGATTTGAACACGCAACCTTCTGATCTGGAGTCAGACGCGCTGCCGTTGCGCCACGAGGTCACATAACCAAAATGTCTTTAAAGTCGTATACTTTCAAAAGTTCTACTTTAAAACTTGCTTGAAATCGATAGTTTGAAGAGCTTTCCAGTTTTATACGAAAATTGAATTATTTGTAGCTAACTGATATAATGTAATATATATACTTATCTCTTTAGTTGTAGAATGATACCGGTATCCCAAATTTTTTTAGCAGAACCTTTTCATGGCTTTATTAAGATTTAACTAACATTCTTCTAATTGCGTTCTTTTTTTTCATTTTTCTTAATAGAAATTTCGGTTACCCGATAACTTTAAAAAATTTAACTTACTATTACTTTTTTAACTATTTTGAATAATTCTATTTTCTCTTTGAGTTATATTCATGGACCGACCCATGCCAATTTTGAAACTTGGCTTGATTTTGACTAAAGTTATCCACGTTAAGTTTCAAGTTTTTCATGGCCTTCTGTCGTAACAAGCAAATTTTCCTCTGAAAGCAAGCGACAAAGAATCCTAAAAGCACTGCAGTTTAAAATATACTTTAATTCCGGGGCCCATTCATTTAAAAAACAATCAAGAAATGACTATCAAAACTCTTGGTCTAATCAGCTAAGCAAAATGCGTCTTTTTTACTCACAGTGTACTGAGGAGATGGAACGGTCATTAAAACCAAGTGTCAGTGCGATAAATTTCAATTTTGGCTCCTTTCTTATAAAGGCACCAATAGGGGAACGAACTAAACTAAACGACTAAACCTACAGTTGTTAAGTCTGTCTTATGCAAGTTCTGAGTTTTGATTGTACACATCTTTGTTTACAAAAACTATGGAACTCTTAAAAAACGGAAGAAAAAGCTTGAAACGTTATATTAATACCTTCCTTATCCGACTATTTTGGCCATAAAATACCAAAATTAGCTTTACTGCCATATGAGGGCTTACCTTTCATAAGTATTCCTATGTGGAAGGGGCCGCAAAAATTAAAATTATCTGATCGAAGGAGCACATGGAAAACATATATAGCAAATATCTGTTGTAAACACAGTTTACTAAAAATTATGCCTTCCTATCATATTAAGACGTAGTTTTCTTAAGAAAGTTTATGTGGAAGTAATTTAAAAAAGTGACCTCGTCTATCTAAATTTTCCACATTGCACGCTTAAAATGCGAAAATAATATTTCCCACCAATTTTTACTAAAAAAAATTGCAGATTTTTCGCATATAGTGGGGGGGATGTTTAAAATAGTGATCTTATCCAGTCCATTTCGAATAAGATCTGCTCTTTTGCCGAAACGTGTCAGCGTATTATTAAATTTCATTAAATTATCTCGAATGCTGCAAATTATAGATTGAATGCAAAATACCCCTGTCAGGGAGATACGGGAAGTGGACGGCGGATAAACCTGCTCTATATCATAAGCGATGAATAGTTTTGTGGGAAGTTAATGTATTGAAAATCTTTGATGTAATTGTAAACCTATTCACTTATATGTTCGTCGTCACTAATAAAAAAAAAAAAGTAGAAGGCAATGACTATAAAACTTACTAAAACAACAAGTCAGAGCGCAAACCATTTTACTATATATGAGTTTCGTACGACACATACAATTTTATGATAATATCGTAATAATATCGTATATTCATGTTTTTCTCATTAATTTATATAATTTTATGTTTTTCTTTTGTTTGGTGTGTCCCTTGCTCTTTGATTGTTCATCACAACATAATAACACGTTACGGTCATTCTTGTACACCACTGTATACTCTCATCACATCACACATCCTTCTTAATATATTCTGTGGCTCTACAAATTCGTACCCTATTTTTAGCAGTATTGTGGACCAGACATACAATGGATCGACAATCAGCGCCCAATTTTCAGCGTAGCATTTCGTATGGATTCTACGGTGCACACTAGTGATCAGCACTTGCACAATTACTTTGTGCATTCTGAGCGATTGTTGGAAGGCGGTAAAACTACAGCTATGCCGGCCGAAAGTGAAACATGTAAAATTCTTAAAGCGGCTCACGCTATTGACATAACCACATTGATTAACTACCTGCCTACATTACTCAATGAGCTTTTCACTTTGTTAGTTCATACACAATCGGAAGAAGTAGGTTTGAATATCATCCGTTTACTCATCAATGTTATTCATATGATAACGGAAGAAGCCGGACGAAAAGAATTACTCGCATCTTACGTGACCTATGTCTTCCACGCTCCGTATTATAATCAACGAACTACGCGCACAGTACACGGTGAATTGTGTCGTCACCTGCCCACTATATTGAATCCTAACAATACCGATTTTCTGGTAGTTCATAAATTTATGCGTTACTCAGAGATATTTTTCGATTTGATTATCAAGAGCATGGCACAACATCTATTAGATACGCGACGTATACGGATGCTAAGAAATGAGCGTTTTCCTAAAGAGTATCATGAACGAGTGCAGAATCTTATAAGAGTGTTAATACCGTATCTGATAGCACGTTATAAAGATTTACCAGTAGAGACGCAGCACTTAAACAAGTCGATGTCGCAATTTGTGAAACGTTGCTTAACATTCATGGATCGTGGATTTGTGTTTAAACTGATAAGATATATATTAGAACAATTTTCTCCGGGAGATGCTAGAACTTTACAAGAATTCAAATTCAATTTCCTGCGCGAGATATGCCAACATGAGCATTACGTTCCTTTGAATCTGCCATTTGTTCTCAATCCTAAGAACAGGCCACCAGAAATGATGCAACATTTCAATTTGACTGAAGAATTTTGCCGACAACATTTCCTATCCGGCCTATTACTACAAGAATTGAAAAGTAGTTTAAATGAAATTGGCCACGTAAGACGTCACGCTTTGTCTATATATAAAAATTTATTGGCCAAACATGAGTTAGACGAACGCTATCAAAATCGGGGACAATTGTCTCGTATAGCTTTATTATATGTACCCTGGTTGGGCATAGTTATGGATAATATGCAAAGAATCGATGATCTGGCAGAGGTGACTACACCTAACGGTCATGTTTATGCTGACTCAGCTTCTTACACTCAGCGTTTGTCATGCTCAAGTAGTTACGTGTTCGCTAAAGATCAGAGTTTTAATACCGGAGCTTCAACACCGCAATCAAAGAATCGTATTGCATGCCAGATGGAACATCCTAGTCCTCTAAGATCTTCTGTACACTTAAGGGAAAGTAATTATTTAGCTGCCATTTCAAATTCAGCGATAACTAACGGGGTTTCGGAGACTTCGCTAAATTCGCTCACTTCTAATTCTCAGAATTCTCAAGATACCACTTTCGTACCTTGTACTGCGAATGGATTTGCTGAGAACAGTGAAGTGGCCTTACGCAGTGGTCATAATCGATCGATAAGCGTGACGCAAGCGCAAACAATGATTCGATGTGATAAGTTCTCTTCATCAGAAAGTAGAGATCTACTTTTCGGCTTTCTTTTCGTCATTAAACATTTATCGCATGATCAAATGATTGGTTGGTGGCAAAATTGCAATGAAACGGAAATATTGCATTTCATGACAATTTTGGAACTATGCTTAATACAATTTCGTTATGTAGGTAAGAAAAATCTAAGTTTGCACGAAGACAGCCGAGAAATACGTTCTTTTCGTGCGGCCAAGGCAAGCACATTACCCGCTCGCACGTCACCGCCTAATCTAGAAAACGGTCAGACCATACATGAGACTGGTACCTTAAATTTAGCACAAAATCGTGAAAATTTACTCGACGAAGCGGCTCGCAATCAACGCGCTTTATATGAATCGAATCTTGCCACAGAAATCGGTATGATAATTTTGGATTGCTTGGGTCTCTACGCGGTGGAGTTCCGTCAAAAACTCAATGACAGTTTGATATTGCCGAAATTGGCCAGAGTTTATTTGAAGTTCCTGCAATTAGGGCAATCCGAAAGTCTATCAAAACATGTTTTCGCTGCTTTGCGGGCTTTCATCAATAACTTTTCGCCGGCCCTATTTAAAGGCAACGCTGTATTGTGCGGCCATATGGTTTACGAATTACTAAAAGCTTGTGATAGTCGTCTAGTCCTGATAAGACATGAATCGTGTGCTGTTTTATACTTGCTAATGCGCAGTAATTTTGAATTTAGTGGACGAAAAGGTTTAACTAGAGTACATCTGCAAGTCATTATATCCGTTTCTCAAATGATAGGCAACGTAATCGGTTTGAATAATGCGCGTTTCCAAGAGAGTCTCTCCTTAATAAACAGTTACGCAACCAGTGATAAGGCCATGAAAGGTACCGGTTTTCCGGTAGAAGTCAAAGATCTGACCCGCCGCGTAAGAACAGTATTAATGGCTACTGCTCAAATGCAGGCCCATCACATGGATCCTGAGCGATTGCTGGAACTTCAGTATTCCTTAGCCAATTCATATGCTTCCACTCCTGAGCTAAGGCATACATGGTTGATTACCATGGCTAGAAATCATGAACAAAATGGTAACATTTCCGAAGCTGCATGCTGCCATCTGCACATAGCTGCTTTGATGTCAGAGTATTTACGTTTGAAAGGGGGATGCTCTATTAACTGGGGTTCGACGGCTTTCACCAAAATTTCTCGCAATATACCTCGCGATGAACAAGGCTTGAAACTTGATGCTGGTTCGCAAGATTCTCAATACACAGAACAAATGTTGTTAGAACAACTTAAACAAAGTGCGGTTTTCCTCGATAATGCCGAACGTTACGAATGCCTCGGCGAATTATATAAATTGATATTGCCCTTGCATGAAAAGACCCGCAATTACAATGACTTGCAAGAGTCGTACGAACATCTAGCAAAAGCATACGGTAAAATTATTGAAGTTAATCGTTCTGGAAAACGCTTGCTTGGCAGATTTTATCGCGTCGTTTTCTACGGCATGGTAAGTGACGAAGATTCCATTAAAAAGAAAATATTTGATTTCAAAAAATCGTTTTAGATATATTTTGAAGAAGATCATTCCATTGAATATGTCTACAAGGAACCTAAGTTAACTTCCCTGAGTGAGATCTCCGAACGTCTGGCCAAGCAATATAAGGACAAATTCGGTGCTGATGTCGTTAAACTTATTATGGATTCATCACCGGTAAGTACACATAAAAAGCCGAGGTATTACTATATTAATTCCATTTATTTTGTCGATGAGACGCCCCTCAGGCTAGACCGCCAAATACAAACGCTAGATACGCAGAGATAAAGTTAATTATGATTATTACTCTTTTCTTGGCCAACAGCCCCAGTTTGAAACGTTGTTAGAAACCTGGCATCTGGCTCGTATATAAAAGCCTAAATTTAAAGCCTTGGTTTCTGGGTACTTTTTTAGACTTCTTCTTTGCTGTACACTTGAGAGCTCACCACAAAAAACAAAAACCCTATCACGAAAAATCCAAAGTGCTTGTCTATATCAACATGCGTTCAATCCATGGATCCCTACTCCACATGTCCTTGCGAACATCTAACGTTAAGCTTTAGCAAGTTTGTTCTATTACGTCATCTCAAAAGCAGATCGCGTTAGGAAAAGGATTTCCACTTTCTAATATAGATCGCGAGCGACTGTTAGCTTTTGAGTTTGTATTTCGTGAGTCCGCGAGATTATATTAATTATTCCGGCAAAGGCTAGGAAATTGAAGGAAAGACTTTGGAATTCGCGAGAGCATACATTTGGTACATACATGCAGGTACAAATCCACGGCAGAATGGATATTGAGTCTCTTGTCGCGCATTATAAGTCTGTCACCTGTCGTACGGACAGCAACGACACACAATCAGGGATTTTGTGATTTTCTGTGACTTGGCGCAGGCGCACACCACGTTGAGGGCTGTGTCACACCTGTGTTGCCAAAATATATCTAGTATGATCTGCCCCTTCTAGTATACGAATGAAGGAGCGAAGAAGAAGAAGAAGAAGATGAGACTACATTCCGTCGATTTTTATAAGAGTATGAAAATCGATAAGAGGGGAGAATCGGTTCCCGGGGAATCGGTTGCCGGAGAAGTAAATGTTTTCGATTATTCGGTTTGCGCTCCTCTTTCTTTTGATGTCCTCTTTCGATAGTTACTTTTTGTACTACACTTTTGAAATTGCCTGAACATTTAGAAGATTTGTAAATCTTCGCTTTGGATAAAAAAAGTTATAGTGTTTTTCCTTAAGTTTTCAAACTTAATTTATTATTAAGTAAAACAAGGTTTGTTTCTGTGTGGACTGGTGGTGCCCCGTTTTACATAAAATATCTTTTTTACAACATTTTTTTTTAACATCAAAATAAAAGTTATTTCGTTACGACAACGACTTAAATTTCTAATGTTAAGCAATAATAACGAAAATTTTGTACATTCATCGCGAACAAAATTGCTTAACATTTTCTTTAACAATAATTTCCAAAAATCACTAATAGATTCAAAATGGGATTTTGTTATTTTCAATTCTAAGCGAAAATTCAAGAACAAAAAAAAAAAAAAAAAAAAAATTTTGAAATCCATTCAACAATGCCGGATATTAAAAATTTTGCGAACTCCACAGAAGACAAAGATTAAAATGAGTTCAATTTAATTTACTTTTGAAGTGTCCGTTTTACGGAGCGTTGATGACACCACACTTCGTGCTGATTTTAGACTAGAATCCTTCGATTTCAATGATGAGGGCGTTGAAGCAATAGACGTCTTTTTTGGATTCTTAGTCAAAGAACTATTTACTGTTTTGCCAGTAGCGGAACTCTGTGATGGGGCTCTAAAGAGGGACGTAGTGTATGAAGCGTTCTTATAAAAGAAAAAAAAATAAAAAAAAAGGTTTACCTGGATGTCAGCGGTCCGCTTCTGTCTTTCGAAATTGTTGTGGGTGATACTTTCGTGCTAGTAATGGAACCCTCCTTTTTTACGCATTCTGAATTCGATTTGGTGTGATTAATACTGGGGCGAGCTTTCAAAGAATTTTTAACAGGGGCGCTATTTGCGGCGGCGGCTGGCGTAACTGCTGACTTTGCATCTGCTGAGGTGGTTTTAGTTTTAGTTTGTGCCGTTGTACGGTTTCGATCTTTATTTATTGCGCCCAGCGTGCTTTCTTTAGAGGTATTAGGTCTTTCCGGGATTGAAGCTTTCTTCAGACCTACTACACCGGTCGATTTTATTGCTGCCGTTCCCGTTGTACTCGGTTTAATGCCTTTTGGTTTTTTTAAATTATCAACAATGAGATTTTTGCGCTTGTCTGCTGATAAATTGGCATTGTGATTATAACTCTCGGTGGTGGGACTGGCTGGTGGGGCCATGCCATCTAAAATTTCTTTAGTTATAGTGGGTTTAACATTCGTTTGGCTTTTGCTCAAGTGATTAAGTTGAATCTGTAAATTAGTGCCGCTTTCATTTTTATGACTGTGATCTCCTACATCTTCTACGCTCTCTTTTAGCAAAGATTGTGCCACGTCACCCTCTAAATCTATACTGTTTGGTGTAGAGCGATCTGATCCATCTTCCAAAGCTGTACAGGAAGATTTCTTCTCATTATTTTCTGGCACATTGTTCATTTCAAATCTAGGTAACTCCATATTTGGACACTTCATTAAAATGGCTTCTTTACTATTATTTTGGGCTTCGCTTGCTTTGACGGAGGCAAAATTAACATCCTTAGAATCTTTCAAACTTCTTAATTTGGATATGGTGGCGGCGCTGTTTCTAGACAAATGAAGTGTTTCCTTTACACCAACTTCACTCTCACAGTTTTTTTCTTCTTTCCTTTCACTTTGCTTGATACTGCCACCTTTAGAATCTTTTGTCTTTTCGTCGGCTACCGGTAAATCACATTTGATTTCGTCGGCGGCTATTATTTCGACAAATTTTGAAAACCCAAGCGAGCTTTCTATGGTCTCGGCATTACAAGAATTTTCATCCAAAGTTTCAAGTACAAAGTTTTCGACTCTGGCTTTGCCCACTTTTAGCGCAGATATTTCCTCATATTGCTTTATTATAATTTCTACATCCTTCTCTGAAGTATTATTATCTTCGAATTTGTTATCATCCTTTCCTCCCTCCAATTCTTCTTTTATATTGTATAAGTTTTCACCGGACTTCAAACGCTCTCGTTTTATATATGACGGATAGAATTCCTTAGCATTCGGATTTAAGTTTGATTGAATTTTTATACCATTCGCTGTTACAACAATGCGATGAGGTTTAATCGATTTATTATATATGAGCGCTGGTTCATCTAGTTTCATGGGTTCGGCGACATCGTCGGTAACGGTACAGATCATTTCTTGTAATTGATGGCCAGACATATTTGTCGAGCTGGCTTGGTTGGTTAGTCGGTTTTTATTGGTGAAATAAAAAGATTTTTACAAAATATGTTTTTGTGGTTTAGTCCACAATAGTCTTGTGTTAGCGAAATCCAAACAGATTCAAATTCAATTAATTTTTGACAAACTATTTACAACCAAAAAAAATGACAAAATGTTTTTTTGTGATTATATTTATTATCGTAGTGATAGATAATGAAAAGTAGAATATGAAAATTTATGTTTGAATAAATAAAGAAATTTTAACAAATATAATCTTCGCAACAAAATGAAACGCCAAACAACCGTGTGTTTACTGCTCAGGGTGTTCACATATAAGAATATTTCTAACTTTTCCAAACCCCCCTTTTTTTTTTTTTAAAGGTCGACGTACAAGAACTGGACCCAAAACTAGCTTACATTCAGGTAACACATGTGGTACCGTTTTTCTCTAAAGAGGAACTTGACCAGCGTTTAAACGAATTTGAACAAAATCACGATGTTGACACGTTCATGTACGAGACTCCATTCACAAAATCAGGTTCTGCCAGAGGCACTGTTGAAGAGCAATGGAAACGTAAGACTGTTATTAAGAGTAAGTATCAATGAATGCTTAATTGAAGGGCTTTTCAATCGTGCCCGTCTTTATAGGCAGAATAGTAACCATTTGCTAAAGAGCAGAATCTAATCTTTCCATGAGAAGTTGTGTTAAGTTGAATTAATATGTTTTTCTTTCATAGCTTCTTACTCATTTCCTTACGTATTGAAACGTATACCGGTAAAATCACGTGAAATTATCGAACTGAGTCCTATTGAAGTCGCCATAGATGAAATGCAAACTAAAGTTTCCGAATTGGAAGAAGTCATTCTTCCACCAGCAGATGTTAAAAAATTACAATTGCGTTTGCAAGGAAGCGTAGCTGTTACAGTAAACGCTGGCCCTTTGGCCTACGCTCAAGCATTCCTGGATCCCAAGGTGGTTAATAACTTTTCAACAGATCGCGTAGAGGATCTTAAAGATGTATTTAGGTTCGTTGAAAGTAAAAAGATTACACATTTTGAATGTAAATGAAATTTTATTACATCTTGCAGAGATTTTATTGGAGTTTGTCATACGGCCTTGCAATTAAACTCGCGTATGATTAGTTCCGATCAGAAGGAGTACCATAATGTTTTAAAGGAAAATTATCAAAGAATGTGTCAGGCTTTAAGTGATCTATTGGAAGAACCTTTTCAGCCATTAGATGAGATTGGGAATAACTCGGCAACGCAACGCAATAGTATGGCTTTGTTTAATGCCATTAGCGGAGCTTCAAATCATTCAAGTACTGCCTAAAAACACGTTATCAAAAAATGATGTAAAATCTAAATAGATTTAGTTTTCTACATGTGTATGGGTGTATGTGTATGACTTATGTTTCTCATGTGCGTGATTTAACTAATACTTACTTACATTAGCAGTTTAAGTAATTTATCTAAAATTCACAAATCTGACTAAATCGTAGTAATTTCAAAATTTCTATGTTAACGGTATATTGGTACTTAACGGGATTGTATTTTTGAATGTTTTGGATTTTTTTGGCTTCTTTTTTTTATTATTTGATTAATGTATTTTTAAATAATCTCTTTTTCTCATCCAAATTTAATAAATTTTTATTTTGTTTTTTAATTATAGGTTTTGTTTCTACTGCTTATTAGAGAGCACGGTATATCACGAATAATCTTGACAGTTCTAACTATATAACTCTTCATACAAACACACCAGAATGTTTTCCCAAAAAAAAAAGCAACAATCGCACCAGCTTTTTACAATAAGACCCATAACATAAACAATGAAAACATTTAAAAACACGTAAACTAATAATTTATTAATAATATTAATACTTAAAAACGTAATTAGTATCACACCATACATACAATTTTACACAGAAGCCTATGCTTTCGTTTGTTTTATAACTTAAATAGTAAGTTTTTAAAGAAACTAATATATATTCTCTTTCCTTTACACATCGCTATGATTGATCGCCTGAATATGCGAATGAACATGAATTTTAAAAAAATATTCAATTACCTTAGAGTAATATATGCGTACTTTTCAATAGTAAATGACTCGACAATAAAATATGCCATAAATACGCGGGACAAATGTTGCAGTGAAAATGTTGAGTTGAAAAAGTGTATTGCGGATTAGAAAAGAATAAATATTTGATCGAATATCTTAGCTTTGTATTTATTGTGAACGTGTCATCAAACTTTTTTGCGCATAATGTGAACAAATCTTGAGTTAAGTGAACCCGGAATTCTTCTTCTGTGGCGTGGGAATGAATAACTATAGTACGATGCTATAATGTTTTCATATCTCGCTCTGACACAGTTTCATTAATATTAATAAGCAAACACTTCTTTAGCCAGCCCTTGTTTCGTACATTTTCGAAATTTCTCAAAAAAAGTTTTCTTTTCATCGAATTTCATGTCATGTCGCTCTCGGTATGAACAAGTCGATTCAAAAATCTTCCGCTACATGAACGAAAAATTTATATGCGATTTGCATTTTTGAGGGGAAAACCTTTCAATTAAAAAAGAAGAAGAAGAAGAATATTAATCTTTAATCAAACGCACAAACTTGATAAATCTGCTCGAATGTTTTAGCTATTCTTCAAATAATGTTTGCCAAGTGGTGAATTATCCGAATTTACTACTGGCTCTATGACTTGCCGGAATATTTGCGTGCATCCACCCTTTTGTTTTTCTTTTTTTTTGTTGCTGATGGTGATGATGCTAACCGAGTTGAATACAGTTTCTCGTTCCGGTAAAACATTAATATTTTTTTCTTTATAATTGTTATTTATTTTTACATTACATATGTTGACGAATATTTTACATTGCATTGAATTTGTTTGTTTTTGTTTTGAGGAAAAACTATAAAAATAAAAAAATGCAAATCACGAAGTAATAAAACCAAAATTCAAAGTAGGTTAAAATGAAATTTTTTAGAAATAGACTTTTATTACAAAAAAATATATATATATATATTTGATAATATCATAAATTAGAATATAACTTTTAAATTTTATTTCTTCTATTTATATATATATATATATAAATATAATAATTCCAACGTAAAATCAAAATAATTTTATACAAAAAACGAAAAAACTATTTATATATATATAGTTTAAGCATTATTCTACTAAGCTTGGACTCTTAACAACTGTCTTTTGTTCAAAGTAATTTAATTTAAAAAAAAAAAAAAAAAAAAAAAAATAACATGAAAATTATTATATGTTCAAACACCTCAGATGTTGCTTCTCTATATTTAAATATATTACCAAAGTATTGAATTTATTATACATGTTCACATGAAACATTATTACAAATGTGTTTTCTCTGTCTATTCATAATTTATNTACAAAAAACGAAAAAACTATTTATATATATATAGTTTAAGCATTATTCTACTAAGCTTGGACTCTTAACAACTGTCTTTTGTTCAAAGTAATTTTGCTTATAAAAAAAAAAAAAAAAAAAAAAAAAAATTGAAACTTCGCCTTTGTTAAAACGCCACTGATATTCCTTTTTTATATTTAAATATATTACCAAAGTATTGAATTTATTATACATGTTCACATGAAACATTATTACAAATGTGTTTTCTCTGTCTATTCATAATTTATAGATAAAAAAAAAAAATAAAAAAAAATGTAATTTATAGAATTGCAACACACATAGCGATAGAATAACGTCAACGTAATCGAGTAGATAATAAATGTTATAAAAACTATTTTGCATCTATATATTATTCATGGTTTCATAAAGAGCATTGCACTGAGTTTTGTTGACTAAATAATAAATTACATACGATTTTTTGACAAATATTATTTTCCCATTAGCAGACATTCTTGTTCTTCCAGTGATTAAAAGTTTTTTTTCAAAAATGTTCGCCTGAAATTGTTTTCAGACATAAGACAGTGAAAGCATTTAATGTTAAAGGTAAATTTTTCTTTCCAAACTGCAGGTAGGTTCGTAGGTTTTGCGACCGGCGTCATCGGCAGTCAAATATAACCGGGACAATACTAGCACTAATCTAATGGTAATCTTATTTAAGGATTTTAAATATGCCTCCAATGCCCACATATCGATAATTGCAAGCTTTGAAAAGAATTCTTCTGATATCAACGTCGTCTGCGGGTGGACGCGTTTTAAAATGTGGTAACCTATTCTGGAAGCTGGATATTCCGAAAGAGCTTAACAACTCTCCAGAGGCGCTTTGTTCGCTTGTGATTATCAAGCAAAGCTGCTCTTTCCAACACGTTGTTGATACACGGCTTTTAGTGCTTTAACTGTTTCTTTTATCTCTGTAGTTGCATGCGATTGCTTCTCTTTGTTTTTTATACCTAAAGACTCCGAAAATTCCGCAAAATGTCTTGCAAGCAATGATACACAAATTTTTCTGCTGATTTGTTTTTTCTTTAAAAGAATCAATTTATTAAAGTATAAATGCACAAAATTGATTTTTTCTTTTGCTTCGGATATACGGATAAAACAAAAAGATCTCTTTTTCCTTATTTTTTTTTATAAAACATTTTTATAAAAATCTATAAATAATAATTTTTCCAATAACAAATTCAAGATGAGAGGATACATTATAACAAATATTTTTTGTTTAATTCAATTATTACATAATTTACATATTTTTGTTATTTAAAATTAAACTTAAAGAAAATTTCTAATAAGCGCGTGCTTTTAAACGTTTTCGCGAAATTTGGAGAAAAATGAAAAAACAAAAATTGTTTTTTTTTTTTTTTATAAAAAAAACAAGAATGATGGGTAAGTAGGTACTGAGATGATAGACGTAAAAGCATAAGAGGATATAATCTTTACAAACGTAGACCGGGATTACGAGAGCGTACAAAGTTCAATAACTCATCGGAATCTTCGCAAACAAAAGGTTTGATATGATGACAGGCCACGTCGTGCCATTTAATTCCGTCGTTATAGAAATTATTTAAGATGGAAAGGCAAGATTCATCGTTGCCCTGAGCGGCTTCGCGATTATCCGGCTGTGGTTGGTTGTAACCGCCAGTGTGAGACCAATCACCAGTATTGCGAGAAGATGTGGGCCCTATTTTCGCGCCCGAACCCGACCAAAACCAGCCATTTTCATTGGGTGGCTGTAAATCTGGACGATCACAGCCGGCAAAATTGCATTTACGCCCCGAAGTCCAGATGTAACGGACATTGCCGCGAGCTATACGTTGCTTAACAAATTCGTTCTCTTGAGGTGTCTCCAATGAAACAGCGTCCATGCAATGACGTCGACAAATATTGCGAGAGTCTAGCCAATCGACTTCCAAGCTACGGGTGGGGGCATGTTCCCAACTAAAAAAATATGAATGAGCAACACCACGAGCGTCCCGATAAGTAGCGTGGCGAACACCTTAAATATAACGGTTTTCAATAATATTAATAACATAATAAAAACAATATATATATGGAATTGTTATATATACGGAATCGTTATGGGAAATAAAAGAAAAATATGCTTACGATTGGCACAACTCCGTGGATCTGGTAAAGCCAAACGCCGCTGAGCCACTGTTAAGGTGGATCCCAAAATTATCAAAAGTACTGAGTATAGCACCGACATACTATAGACCTCTTAGATTGTCAATCTATAAAAGAAAAGAAAACAGATGAAAAGTCTACTATAACCATAGTGTAAACGAAATACTGATTTCAAATATTGAGCATCTATCAGTTCTGCTGGCTAACCCAAGAGGGTGTAATATGTGCTGTAATACTACGGTCATTGGTCTCTCTCTCTTATGCAAAAAATACAAAAAAAAAAAAATTTGATCGGACGCACCTTTAGTTACGCTTGAGTTCATACGCCAGATATGTATATACATATACCTCTATATATATATATGTACATATATATATATAGTTATATATGCAAACAAATGTTTATAAACTTGTTTGAGCATAATAATAAAATGAGAAAAGTAATATTATGTCAACAAGTGGTTAATAAAAAGTATGGCGATTTCTCTTGTTTCAATTTGTGTTTAGTGTTCAATGGTTCGGAAAGACTTAAGGCTTATTATTTAAATTGTTACAAATTTGGCAGCGATATACATATGTATATGGATTTGTTTTGAATTTTAATTAGTATAATTTTCAGACTTTTATTGCCTTCATTAGTTTGGATTTTTGTTTGTTTTTCTTATTTGTTTTTTAATTTTTTTTTTATTTTTTTTTTTTTTTATAAAAACAAAACTTTAATTGACGTTCAATTATGCACAAAACTATGTGGAACGTGAGAATTAATAGCAATTATTTGTTTATTTTAATATATATTTTTAATAAATTCTAAAAGAAAAAGAAAAGAAAAGAAAAACAAAACAAAAAAGATGTAAACAAATCGAGTAAAGGAAAATACTCGACAATTTTTTGAACTCTGTTCGTTAAGGGAATTAATTTTACGATTAATTAAAACTAACATCCGATAAATCTCAGATTATTTCCCTTCAAATTTTTTTTTTTTTTTTATTTCTTTCTACTCTAAAGTATGTTTATTTAATGATCTTTCTAAAATAATTTAATGAATTTTTTTTTTGCCTAAAGCATTTGGCAACTTCCCAGATTGCGATATCCGTTGTACTTAAAAATGATTTCGTTTATAAAAAAGATAAAAACGAAGAAACAATGATGATGGTCTTCTAAGTGGCGCTTTTTTGCAAATTTATTTACATACACACACACACCACATATACATATATGTACAAAGATGTTTTAGACATTCACCTAAGCGGGTTTGTATTTGCATGTAAATTGTTGATCGAGAATTTTTTTATGAAAATCTCATGTTCTGGTAGCAAAAAAAAAAAAAAACAAATTGCGGTTCTTCGTTTTTACATCCGAAAATTTTCAAATTCATTATCGTTTAAGTAATCGCTGTAATGCATACACACACACATGCACACACATACGCGTGTATATATATATATATGAATGCATATAAGCGTATGTGCATAAGCGAGTACTTGAATTCATTCCAAAATTATTTATAAATCAAAATTTAAATTCTGCATTCACAATGAATCAACCTCTATAACTAAGTACTTTAATAAGCCTTGCTTGTAACTTATTAATGTAAGTCAATCTACGGGTAATTTTTTAGGAGAATAAATGCCAAAGGTTAGTAGGCAAACTTTATGAAGAATGTTACAAGCACTTTGATACAATACACATTTTTTTTTTTTTATTATTATTCTTCAAAATGTATGACAGACGTTTTATTATTTTGAAGTATTGGGAGCGTGAATAAGCAGTCGGTGTTTTTTTTTTTTTTTGTAAAATTCAACGCTTACTGTAAAAAAAGTAGCATGAGATTTTTTTTGCAATCAAATTATTCACTGAACTAAAACTAATCATTACCTCTTACCATCTTTAGGGCAGAATAAGAATTTCTTGCGCAAAGAATAACTAATCTTCTCACGCTTTTCACAGGGACGGGATCCATTTGCGTGCATAAAAACGCGACTGTAGGATTCAAAAGTGACCAAAATTCATGAAATGTACTCAACGTTTTAAGGACATCAAGATATTTGAGGAACGAACAAGATGTGCCACCGACGCCATCACAGCAGCACCAGAGCCGCCTATAAATACTGGTTTGTAATCATATCTTGAAATTAGCGAACTTGATGATGATCATTGTACAACCCATTAATGCGATTAGACCAAATAATGTTTTGACAGGAAAACCAGGAAGATCGAGAAAATCGTACAATACAACAAGAACAATGGAGACTTAGCTTAAGAGTTAGGTTAGCAGAGTCAGATTAACAGTAATAGTAGTTCGATGTTAGAGCAGATAAGGAACTTTTCAATTCAATTGGTTTAGAAAAAATTTTTGATTCTCAAACGGCAGGAAAGGGGTGTGCAGTGATCAATCAATTGAATGGAGAAAAATGTGTTCAATAGAATACCAAAAGTATTCGAAAGGCCAAAGAGTAAAAAGCTATTAAAACCAAATTAGCAAAAAACAAAACAAAAACAAAAACAATATTCAAATAGGACGCTTAGACATTGAGAAACTTCACACGAAGGGCTGAAGTCAATTTCAATGGCATTTGCCCTTCCGCCGGCAGGATTTCAGTTGTAAGAACCGTCATGGCGTTAGCTGCTCAAATGAGACACAACTACTTACCTAAGCAGTTACATCTCTGAATAATGATACGTAAAATCACTCATCGATCAAATAACAGATAAAAAGGAAGCCGACGAATTGGAAAGCGAAAAATTATGTAATGGACCCAATAGTATAAAAAAAATGGACGATTACGTAGTGGTTACTGACTTTGATGTAAAGTAAGTAAACTATTAACCTTAAAAGAACTAGGAACTGATCCTTGTATTTATATGAAGAAAGATAACCTAAATAACGTTTTAGTATCGTTTTACATCGTGTATATTGATGACCTTATAGTAGCCTCAAATAATGAAAAGGTATTTAGTAAACTTAAAAAGAATTTCTCTAAAATTAGTGAAATCAAAAATTTACACATTTATTTCTACGAACTTTTTGGGCATAGAATTTCAATAAAATATGAGCACACACAAGCTCATGACATATTTGTATAGATTCAAGAGTAACGAATCGAATAGAAAAGCACTTTAAAAAGTCAGAAAACCTAAGCTAGGAAACAAAGTCATTACCTATGATAACTTAAGTTAAGACTGTACTTAGCTGTGTGAATACGTACAGTAAGGACGATTAGTCATTACAACTTTAGCCCGGCTTTACAACTGAGAGTAGCAACTATATCAAGGACACCGAAAATGTGGGATTGACTTTCAAGCGCACGTGAAAAGATTTGGTGAGTTGTGCTGACCACGGCAGAAGGCTAATGTCGACGACAAAAGACTATTCCCGGGGTATACATTCATGTTAGAAAGAATGCCGCATGTTATTAGAGAATGCCGCAAATAACGAGCTGTTACCAGATCCATTCCCGAAGTGGAATATATAACTCTTATCCGAACTGGTGCAAGAGGCTGTTCATTGTCGAATTTCTGTATATGAGGTAATGGGTACGCAACAATGACAACCAAGCTGCTGAACAGCTTAGCAAGAAGATTGCCTCCCCCAAAGATTTGGGATATATGTCACCATTTTGTCCCTGAAGTTGCTAAAAAGGATAATAATCGAATTATGGCCTTTCCTGGGAATGAAATGCCCGCTGAAGAGTAAACCGAATTCCTATTATCGCCAAAAAAAATTAAGGAATGCTTCAATCTACCCTACCATAACAACTCTTAGCGGATCTAATAAAAAATGTAACTCTGTTCTTTTTTCATTTTATTTAATAACATTTTGCTTACAACCTACACATATTTGTAATAAATATTTGGTCGAATTTGAAAACCAAAATTAAATTTAAAATAATTTTTTTTTTTATGCTGTCGAATAGAGAAAGTGAGAGATATAAATAGAGTCTCGTTGCCTATTTATATATTTTATCGGATATTTAATAAATATTATACACAGACAGACTGACAATAATATTTTTTATATATGAAAAATATTTAAAATTTTTTTTTTTTTTTTTTGTAGAATAGAGAAAGGGAGAGATGTATGTAGAGCCTCGTCGCCTTTTTATGATTTTATGGGACACTTGATAACCATTGTACACAGACCGATTGACAATAATATTGTTTATATATGGAAAATATTTAAAATTTTTTATTTATTTATTTATTTTTTTTTTTTGTAGAATAGAGAAAGGGAGAGATATAAATAGAGCCTCGTTGCCTATTTATATATAATTTATCGAACATTTAATAAACATTATGCACAGACCGACTGACAATAATATTGTTTATATATGGAAATTATATGGAATATTATATTATTTATGTATGGAAAATAAAAAAATAAACATGCAAAGAATGTCTTCGCTTTTTATAAGTCTTATGGTTACATACACACAGTTTAGTTTGGTTATTATAGCCTACACGCGGAAGGCAAGCTTCAAGTGACTAAAAAAAAAAAAAGACGAAAAAAAAAAAAACCAAAAAGAAAAACAAAAATAATAAGTGAAATAGGTACACATAAAATTAACTTTCGCCGCAGAAAACGAATTGAATGAAAGAAAATAAAAAAAAAATGATTTTAAAAATATATAGGATTGTGTGAATGTGCTACTACTCATGAGCAACAGCAGACACTTATTCATCAGAATGCGTATGTAAGCGTTTGTGATATACAAACAAACATGACATGTATAGCTATGTCGATATAATTCAATCGGTCATTGATTACCATACACATAACAGTTTCAATGAAAAAAAAAAAACTTACTTTTCGTGCGTTAGGTCAGTTAAAATTTATCGCGTCATATGCAATGACTTAACTTGCACTACTACTATTACAAAATAAAACTTTTTTTAATTCATAATCTATATCCAATTTTTTATTTAAATATTTCGATTGTACTCATGGCATCGCTTGCTTGCGGTTTTTCATTGCAAATAAAAGAAACAACTTTTTCGCAATTTTGTAAAATTAATTAAATGAATTCACTGTTAATACCAGCAAATTTGACATTTGATGCTGAATTTATGATTTTTAATAAAGAATTTCAGCATCGATATTGTGGTCAACTTGCAACAATTGTGGCCAAAATTTTCCAAATATTTCATAATTAATGCCGTGGTATGCGCGCGAGAGAAGAATCATCGGCAAAACTTCACTGCGTTACGTCATCAGCCAGCAATAAGAGCTCTCGACTAATCTTAATAGTAAATCATTATATTGCCAACGGTGCAAGTATTGCAATCGTATAGATAAATTTTATATCTATTTTCATGATCCGTTTAGTGCATGCTTGCAACGCCAAGTCAACAGGTATTCAAAACAACTTTAAGTAAGTTTCTTAAACGTTTTAATGATTTTTTTTACAATAATTGATTAAATAAACTAATTAAATATTGGTTTCTTCTTCTTACTGAAATATTTTGCCAATAAAATTAATTCCGAGTTCTACATTCTATGAAAGTAATTTATCACATCGACTACAAATACCCTTCTACTAGAATATTCTCACCTATTTATTGAAAACGATATCGTTTATGTTATCGAAACTAGAAATGCTTGCGGTAGTTTTGGAAGAGTTGCTTAAAAAATAAGAAGATTCGCATCTAAGCGATCTATTTGACGAAAGGGTTCTTAAACACTTCATATGCCTGAGCTATTTCAGTTATGAGCTCTCTTTAAAAGTCCAGTCGGGGAATTTCATGCAACGATGCGTTCTATTAGACGAAAGTTGCATAGGTCTAAGCTGATCCTGCGAAGTGTGTTTAAACGAGAATCCACTTGGTTTTATATGAAGGGTCAGTCGTATCTAAACGATATCGATTACGTTATCGATTATGAAGATTTTGAAGTAACTTTTTCGAGTTATGTTTTCGACAGCGATGTTGATTATGTTACCGAAGCTAGAAATGCTTGAGGTAGTTTTGGAAGACTTGCTTAAAAAATAAGAAGATTCACATCTAAGCGATCTATTTGACGAAAGTTGCATAAGTCTAAGCTGATCCTGCGAAGTCTGTTTAAAAGAGAATCCACTTGGTTTTATATGAAGAGTCAGTCGTATCTAAATGATATCGATTACGTTATCGATTATGAAGATTTTGAAGTAACTTTTGCGAGCTCTGCTTGCAAGTGAAACCACGGAATTTCATGGGAAGTGATCCATTTATCGACAACCATATCGCTTGTTCTAACGACAATGAAAATGTTTAAATTGTTTTTGCAAGTCTTCTAAGCGATCCATTTATCGAAAACCGTTTCGATTATCTTACCAAATTTGAAAAAAGCTTTATTTGTTTCTGTGAAGCGTCGCTTCTCAGCGATTATATTACCGAAATTGATATCGATTACTTTATCGAATTTGGAAATGATTGAAGTATTGTTGGACCATTTGTAGAGATGAATAGCTTTTTTTTGTGTAGAAATTTTCGAGCACTTCAGTGACAGGAATATGTTGAAAATAATCAGGCGATCGAGTTGTTAAGATGCCGATAGACTGTAGGACTTGAATGATTCGCTTAAAGTGAATGCTTTTGATCACTTAATCCTTTTCGCTTTCTTTTAACAATTTTTTTAAAGATTTTCTAGCTTCGAATGCATTTCCTTAAGATAACTTCTTTTATTGTTATTATTATTATTATTATTATTATTGTTATTATTATCATTAATATTTTGTTTTGTTTTTATTTTTCAATATAGAAGGCGGACACATGACCCTTATCGTAAATATTATGATCATCGACTAATTTAAGTGATTGTAAATATTTTATTAATAAATGCATCCGTTTCTAAATCCGCTTCACTAATATATATATAAAAATATATATACAAATAATTATGCTGACATACATTCGCACATAACATACATACAAATAGATGCGCAGACAATTTATAACTAAATTATGACGATTATGGTCATATAATGTAAAGAAAATAAAGAGAGATCAGTATATGAAAAAAAAAAAATAAATAAAATAAAATAAATAAATAAGTAAATGAATGAATAAAAGAATTTTTAAGTTACAAATATAAAGTAAGTAGTACGTCCGTTCGTCAGCATGCCTATTGAAGTAATAGAATATTAACACCACAACACTATCCGTTCGTAGTGTGAGTGTAAACGGATTTAACACTCGCGACTTGTGACAGCCCATCAGCATCAACGCCGTGATACGATCTCAATGCTTGCTAATTATGTGGATTGTAAAATAAAAAACACAATAATTTATTGTTTATTCGCTTGAAAAAGAAGTCAACAAAAAAACTATAAATGTCTTTATGAATTTTGTGGGAGGCTTGTGAGAAGATTTACAGTTTTAAACCAAAAACAAGTGAAAACACTACAGTTGGGCGACGCCGCTCCCCAAAATCCCTTACACCCCCCATTCGCCTAATACAACACGTTATTTATTTTCATAGTAAAATACCGTCTACTTATATAGAGGAGATCCCGAAACATGAACTGACGTAGTACAAATTTAGCCGAGTTAATTATCGTGTCCAAGATCATGGCATCCTTCGTTGATTTGTCTACCAAAATATTAAAAATTAGACTTTGTAGCCATTTAAAGGCTTGCTTTTCATGAGAACTCTTATATGGAGTGAGGCAGAAGCAATAGACTGACGTGGCCCAAATCTGGCGCAGTTAAATTTCGTCTCAAATATCGAACAATTTTTATCATTAATTATTAAAAATCTTACTTATCCTCAGAGTCTTCATATGGGAGGGTGTTCTAAAACTTGGCCTATCGGAACGACACCTTTTCACATTGTTTTAGTATGTCAAAGTTCAATGGATGAGCGATAAAATTTGAAAGCCGAAAATTTTTTTTATGTAAAGATTTCTTCAAAATACGGCATTATATGGTAAACTGATTGTGAAAATAGATCGACGTTCACGTATTGCGTAAAAAACTTCATTCGATTCAATAGCAATCGGCTCACATAACCTCACAAAATGATGCCGAATCGAGTGCGCAATCGATATCGACAACCGTTAATCGGATCTAGTTTTCGTGGAAAAGGTTAGATGTTCCATTGAATCCAAACTTTTCCTATTAATTCAAAATATCGAAATGCTTTTGCTTAGCGATTTTTATTGAGAAATTTTTTGAAATAAGCCGTTATATGAGGAGTCGTCAAAAAAGTAGACAGATAGAAAAGAATAGGCTACCAAGTTTCGTCAAAATACCTCAACTTGTCGGTTGAATACAAAAATACTCGGATGCATGGACAATTGATCGAGCAAGCTTCAGTTGATTAATTCCGATGATTCTGAATTGCTTGGTCTAATAAAAGATGGGTCTGTCTTAAGCCTTTTTGGATGTTACATACATATGCACAAAATGAACACACCCCTTACCGTATAAGATATAGGTTAAAGTGATGTAAGCAAATTGTCGGATGATAATCATGAGAGCAAGTGGTAGATAGAAAACAAAGCTGGTCTATGTTAGACAACATACCACAGATTGCGGTTAAACCGATAAAAAGATTTCGTAATGCAACATAATTTTAGTTTTATATATGTTTTCGGCGTTGATCCTCCTAGCAATTGTAATTTTTTTTTTTTTTCTTAAGCGATTGTTTTTGTTGTTTTTTTTTTGTTTTTTTTTTGCTTGATTAATAACAAAATGGAAGAAAATATATGTACGAGTGCGTTTATAAATGCATGATTTTCCTCTCTTCTTGAAATGTGAACAAGTCACTAGTTGGTCGATTGGATAGCTGACTATACAAATGAAATTCCAATGTAGAAATCACAAGTTGTTTAGCAACATTATTGTAAGTAAATAAGTATTATATTGGGACTTGACAACAATCACTTGATGCTTGCACAGTTGAGCAAAGAAACGTCTACTGTTAAAAGGCAGATGGTATACAACGTGGGTTTTCTTTACGTCTGCCCGCGAACATATGGACCCCGAAAAGCACTAACTAAATGTTATCGCTTTAATTCAGAAAAACCAAATCAACAGACACGAACGAAAATCTTTTGAAAAAAAATCCACAAAAGATGCAGCGAAACAAGACAACGATAGGCGATAAAAAATGTAATAAAAAAAAAAACTGAAACGAAATAAAGCCATTTTTACGCAAAGTGCAACTCGCACAATTAAAGTCAGATAATCGCTTAAAACTTTTAAATTAAACAATAAATATTTTAGAATTATTTTTATATATGGATTACGTAATATTATAACACACACATACACACACCCGTACAAAATCTAGTGTGCTTGGGGAAGATCTTACTTTGCAATCACTCATCTTCTCTCTTCGAAAGGGACCGTTTACTGACAATTTGAGCTTTCTTCGTGCAGAGGGCCTTTTCACCGCGGCCTATGGGTTCATCTAAAGGTGATAGGTAAAATTTAGAGAATCGTTGCTTTTTACCTCTGCACTGCTTCATACATTATCCGCACTGCCTGAAAGAACTACCTTTCTCTGAAACAATTCACCTGCAGTAGTCGTCACCACCACTTGAGCTTTGCTCGCGCAAAGGTCCTTTTGACCGCGGCCTGTGAGTCCATCTAAAGGTGATAGGTAAAATTTAGAGAATCGTTACTTTTTACCTCTGCACCGCTTGATACATTATCGGCAATGCTTGAAAGGGCTGCCTTTCTCGGAAACAATTCACCTATAGGGGTCGTTACCGCTACTTGAGCTTTCTTCGTGCAGAGGTGCCTTTTCACCGCGGCCTGTGGGCCCATGTAGAGGTGATAGGTAAAATTTAGAGAATCGTTACTTTTTACCTCTGCACTGCTTCATACATTATCGGCAATGCCTGAAAGAGCTACTTTTCTATGAAACATTTCACCGGTAGAGGTCGTTACCGCCCTATCGAATATTAGTAGTTTTTAATGAAATGTTGACAAACATTACTCTCCCTTTGCCGTCTCCTTTCTAAGCAGCACCATTGGTCAAAATATATATTGGAGACGAATTGCGTATATATTGTTGATCAGCGTGAAAAAAAGGGAAAAGCGTGGGAAAAGGGAATTGATTTACCCATATATTGGCTTATGGCCATAAAAATTTCTCTAGGAGAGTAAACTTGATTTTAGTTTTTTCTTATTCCTTCCCTCAGATTATGTTTGAAAATTGCTAAAATCCAAGTCCAAATGTCTGGTAAAATTGTCAAAAACTTTGTTTTCCAATTTATCAGTTTAGAACTGAAGCGTTTTGAACTGGGTTTTAACATTTTTTCAAAATAATGTTTCTTTAATAAGCCAAGCTTGAAGGTTTATTTCAAAGTACCACAATCCCGTGATGAAACTGTAAATAAAGTCCTGCTAAGCGTATGGAAATACGATTTGAATTATATAGAGCAGATGTGATCGATATATCTAATATAATAATGTTGAAATCAATTATTGTCCGTACAGTCAGTAAATAGAATTTTCTTCATTCATTCCGTCCTTTCTTTCCTTCTCCTACTTTTTCTAGTTACGTACTCCATTCTTCGACTTCGGCTATTTAGGTCTTTTTATTTTTTGCGAAAACACAGAATCACTGATTCTTTAGAAGCCAAAAACTATTAGAATTTCTTGCCCTTCTTCCAAGGCATTTCAATTTATGGAACGCTGTCTTTCGAAATTTAAGATTTCTGGTTCCTTGTAGACGGCGCTTGTAGACAACGCCCCCAAAGATTATCTGAAGCAAAAGTTTTAGCCAATTTATCTGCTTTCTAGCAAAAATATTGCTTTTCAGTCAACTTTTACGAACACTGACCATAATTGCTTAAGAAAATAGTTCCAAAATGGTTTCTATCAGTTTTCATTCCCGCTTTATACTCTTCTGAGTGGTTTTTTTAAAGCTTTTCATTGTCTTTTAAATTTCATCCGAGAATGTTGTGGTAAAGAATAAGAGTCAATTTCTTCGTTTCTTCAAAACTCTTATATAAAGTTTAGCGAATGTCTGATGCAAGCGCTCAAAGCTTAGCAAATCTCCGATACCATTATATTAATATATTCGCCATCTTCGAGCACTACATAAATAATAAAGGAAGCTTGCGGCAAGGACACTTTTTTTTTTTGCAATAAAGCACTCGCACCTATCAGTCGGAATTCGTCGGGATTGTTGTTTTAAGGATACCAGCTTGACCACTATAAAAACCAACTTTAAATGCCTTGAGCGAAAACGGTCGATTTTTAGTGGTGTACACCTAATTCTCTTTTTACACGATTCCCAAAAAAAAACGTGTAAAAAAATTCGTGTAAAAAGAGAATTAGGTGTAAACAATATTAAGAAGTTCTTGTTAGAGTTCACTTAATTTATTTCGTGCTTACACATTTTAATTCATTAAATATTTTATAAAAAATAACTTCTACTTTGGAAAAGAAAATTCCTGGAACATTAAAAATCGTGTTAAAACAA
>KK499857.1:454571-535127 GCA_000688715.1 Glossina pallidipes | reverse complement strand
CTCTCTCTCTCTCTCTCTCTCTCTCTCTCTCTCTCTCTCTCTCTCTCTCCCTCTCTCTCTCTCTCTCTGTGTTTCTCTCTCTCTTTCTATATTGCAGGCAAGTAACATAGAACTGAAGAAGAACTAAGGAACGTAGAACAAAATAAAGAACTCCGTGAGTAGTAAAAGATGCGAACTTAGATCCACGTCTCTCTTAGTTTTGTTTAAAATCTTATTAATATTTTTGAAGCAAAGAACGGCGGCGACGGCATTGAATAAAACCCAACGTCTCGCATTATCGGGGCGATGAGATTCTGCTCCTTGAATGCCCTAGAGACGCTGCTGGGGAAGCTATGTGCAGGATAACGGCAAAAAGATTCATAAAATCTTCCGGTAGGGCACACAATCTACTGGAACTAAGAAGAAGCGACCTACCTTTAGTCAGAGGCTTCTACACGGGTCATAATTCCGTCAGGTACCATTTAAAAACATGGCTATGATACCGATTCACGCGGATTCTGCCAAGGGACATGTCAAAACTCCCATCGTATTCTATGTAAATGTGAGGCCATCTGCAGAATCAGACACCAAGTGTTTGGCGAGCATTTTATTACGCCGGTCACGGTATGGTGCTCCGAACCAAAGAAGGTGGCGGGATTCATAAAAATCCTAAAACTGAATGACTAGGGGCATGGTCGAGTAAAGTGGATATTCTACGTCGCGGCATGTGTTGTTCACGTAATTAAATAATTAATTAATAGTATTTTTATAATGCTTTTTTATTTGTTTGTTTACTTACACATGAAACTCAGCTAAAATAAATGAAGAGCCGAATTCAATTAACTCTTAGATGTCAATCTTGTATTAATTATTATCAAAACCTAATACAAAGTATATAAGGAGAAGTAGAGAAAGAAATGATTCATCTATGTATAAATAAGAAAAAAAAAAGCATGTGCACAACTAGCATAGATGCACATCCACAACCGGTACAGAACACCTAAGTCATTACAAATATACAGAAACTTGGCAACCGATAACAGTAAACAGTAAACAACACCATTTAATTTTCGAATCGTAGTGAGATACACGTTAAGACTGCAGATTAGTTTAAATACGGCATAGGCAAATCGCGGCTATTAAGGGTAGTGGTTTTAATAGACTTTGACAAGACCGTTATTGAGGTTAAGTGCTAGACATCATTTAGGTTTCTGCAAACAACTCTGAACGGATTGAAAAGCTCATAATTATATTTACGTTGACTAAGCTTAATGAAGATGAAGTTCCTGGAGAAGCGATTAACGGACGGTAAAGTTTATCTCCATACCATTTATTAACCTAATTAAGAAGGAAACACCAAGAATAGATAGATGTACGTTGCTTGAGTGATGGTAAGGCAAGGCTAAGAGAAGCAATCTATTTTCAGAAAGGGGGGAAAGAGGAAAGCCGGTATCAAAGCGAACGTTCCAAAGGTCAAAGAGCAGAAATTGCTTATGAACGGATTCAATTGAATCTACATAACACCTATAGGAAGGAGAGCACGCAACACAGACATACTTAAGTATTGATCTAACTAAGGAGATGTATAGCATTTTTGTAATTAAAGGATATTTTAATTAATTGGTTAAGTGATGTGCAGTTATCCCCCCTATAACGCGGTAGATTAGTTCCGCATTATATGAAAACGCGTTGCACAAACGCCCCTATGACCTCGCACTATCTTTTTGTTATTTTCGTTACTGAAGAGCATAACTTCTTGTTCGTCTGTATTAATTAAATACTTCTTCATTTTCCATTTCTATGTACAAATCGTTACAAATTTCACAGTACAGAAATAAGTATAACACGGGAAATCTCCGCGTGGAAAACGCTTGACAAGAGTACCGTCTTATATGGGGGATTACTGTACTAAAAACGCATTGATTTCATTAATAATTGAGTGCATGAGAAAGCCAAGTAACTGATGAAGTATTACTGATGAACATTGACGATTAACGATTAACAAAAGGTTCAGCAATTGTTGTGCGACCATGTAATTCAATCACATCAAGACGATGCTATTCATGAATCTGGTGTCCAAACCGCTATAAATCCTTGGAATGAGTTAATTGTAACTGTAAATGATTTATAAAATAAAATTTTAAGTTTAACTGTTAAATGAAAACAAAAAATTTGTCTTCTTCTTATTCAAGTTGTGATCGCTGTTTCATTTGTAACACTTTGAATGTGAAAAAAACATAGACGCCATTATCGCTAACATCTGCTATAGAACGACATTGACTGTGAAGATGTGCATTTAAAAAACTGGATGAACTTGAGTTTCTTTTCTTTTTTTTTTTTTTTTGTATTCTACTTGGTTAATTAAAACAAAAACGTATTTCGAAATTGACCTTTTTTTTCTGTAAAAAGTTGTACAAAAATGAATTATAATGAATGTAAGTAATAATGAAACGCTTTTCATCATCAATACATTTAATATGAAATTATTTTATTGATTTAGTTTTAGAATTGTATTTATATTGCTTACGCAATTTGTAATGTAATTAAGATTAATGGCAAATCTTTTCAGTTCTCGACGTTTGAAAAGTCAAGACGAAAAGACTTAAGATGCAAACTTGGAAATGATATCACACACAAGCGCAGCTATGATCATTACAATTATTACATATTGAATGAATTATAAAACTCAAGGTCATTACTTTTTGAATTTTCATAATTAAAAATTATTTATTAGGCAATAAAACGTTAACGGGTTGAGATCTTAACGCGTTACATTAAAATTAAATTCCTTAAAAACAACAACAACAACAATAACAATAACAAATTATTATATACTGTCAGTCAAAAGTCAAATGCCAAGTGTACCGTTACCGTTTACATTTCCGAACATCATAAAAAACTAATTTAATGTTTGCCCAATACGTGGAACATAAAGTCATCACATGTCCAAAAGGAAAAAAAAAATAAATAAATAAAGACAAAATGATCATAATATCAAGTGTTTAAGAAAATCCGAGATTAAAGCCGCGATGCGCTTTAAATATCAAATGCATGCATATCATGGAAGATGAATACAAATGTGTCCAGTAAGCGAATTTAATTCAAATTAATTGATCTATTGAAACGGCTGCCAGTTGGTTAATTGCAGCTAACGTTGATAAGCAAAAGAAATAAATGCTCATAAGTTCATTGAATTCATTGAATATGTAGTGAATGCGAACACACATTCATTATATTATAACATATTTTATGGATTTAAAGAAACAGGGTGTTGCAATAGCCATAATAGTGTGGTTGGAACACCTCCGAAATGTCAAACAACCAAAAGCAAGTCAACATATTTTCTTATGGGTTATCAAAGAAGATAAACATCGCGAAGAGTAGAGATAATTGGAGGTCCGTTCACGATTCGCATCTGCGCTTATATGAAGTGGACAAGAAATTGTAAACAAGAACTCTTTTAATTTAAAAAAAGCTAACATTAGACATAGCACTAAAATTGATGACAAACATATTTAGAAAAGCAAACATAAGTTATCGAGCTTTTATTTTGTTCAATGCGAGAAAAAATATGTTGTTTTCAAATTGACATTTTCAACCTTGTCGGATCCCAACTGATAGCCGTGCTTTCGGCTGAGTAGCCGTAGCGACCCATTCCTCCAACCATTGCCCACTGAATCTTAACTTACTATTACCTATAGATACTTAACCCTCCTGTTACCTTACCTTAATCTTAACTTCCTGTTAACCTACTGATACTATAACTTAAACCTAATCTAATTGTGGCTTTCCCTATCCGAACAGCGAGCATATGAGCTCAATATGAGGGGCAAAGACTTTTTCAAATCTTCATTTTTGTTTAGACCGTTGTGTTTTGTTCGTAGAAGAAGCACGGAAGGCAATGTAAGATATTTGATAGGCGGCTTTGTCTGTCTATAAATAACGGTTTAAGTTGGCAACTTTATTCTCAGATTGCCTTCCTCGTGATATATTTTTTTGTCTGAATTTTTAACGATACAGAATTAATTAAATGTCTAAAGTGCACTCGTTTCTGTGTCGCACACCAAAGTTAAGCTCATTTTCATGTACGTCGCAGCAAGATAGAAAGGAATTAACTCTTTGATTTTTAACGATTGCATACATTTACCAGATCATCAGAATGTATGGTCTTGAATGGATTTATTGTTTTTACTGACCAAAGTCTCAAATCGTTAGGACTCGCATTTGTTGGATTGATAAGAAAACCGCGATCGAAAGCAACAATGTTTGTAAATGTGATCGCATTTACTACAAGTCCTCGGAAGATAAAGCTGTACTAACAGAGATATTTGATCAAAATTACGTCGTAATAATAACTTGCAATATCAATTTTATGGTGCAGTGGAATACAATGGTGATGGATATACACGATCCGGCTCCACACCAAAAAAATTTTCTTATTTGTTTTCATTATCGTATCGTATAATTTATAATGCACTTAAGGACCATTCCCTTAAACCTATATGCTTTTTGAGTCTCTTTGGAAATTTTCTGTACCTTTTATTTATTTCAGTTACAACAACTCTTCTCCGGAAGCTTTATGCACTCTTGTTGCGAATCGCCTTTGTAAGCTAATACAATATGAAACTGGATTCTGTGTTAGAATTCTACAAACACAACCGCACTTTATCTTATTATTTATATTTAAATCGAAGTACCTTAAGATTTCGAACAAGAACTGAAATTATGAATTATTTTTACTCTCTCTCTTGTTATTATTTCCCATAGTATTCTCAAACTAGTCAAATACTTTTTTTCATTTTATCAAAACAAAAACGTTATCACAGCTCATGAGTCCGGACCCCTTGCCTGTTTATAAATGTTAACGGGAAGAATTAAAAAAAAAACAAGCGTGACTGGCTTAAAAATAGATCCTTTTAATAAGGATAATTTAGATACTTGGAAGATCCAAGCAGAAGCATTACTTATCAAGAATGATGTCTGGAAACACCTAAGCGCCCGCTGTGCGAAATCTGAAAGTCCACAAAATAAGGCAACAAAAGCTAAAGCTGATGTAAGGATTACAACAAAGAAATGTGTATTGAAAATGCACATTTTAATACCCACACACACATGAGATATATGAAAAAATTCGAGGTTATTTCTTTTGTTAAAAGCAACAAACTGTATATTAAAAAGGTGATATCAAATCCAACAGACAATTCTTTGCAATGACAATCATGTCCTTAAAACCGCATTTATGGTGTTGTATATGTACAGCATAGCGTGCATCCACAGAAATAAACAAAGAAAAAAGAACAGTAAAACCAAGTGGCACGCTTGCGCATGAATGTGCTACGTTTGCATTCAATCAAAAGCAAAAAAAGTAAGCATTAATTTACGCCCTTTAAGTTTGTAAATGAAAAAATTTAATCCATCCTTTTAATAGTGACGCTCTTTGTCGAGCATATTTCGGCAGTTAAAAGAGTGCTAATCTTGGCGGAAGCAGCCAAGCAGCTCAGGAATGTAAAACACATATTCACTTACACAACAACATGGCGATCCTGCCATGCTTACTTATTTCATTATAATATATTGATTATCAATGACTTAGTCTATCTGCCTGGCTTTTATCAAACTTGGATTAGACATTTTAATTTCAATGATGTCTTAGAAAGCTCGCTAGTGTGTAATAAGAAAGATACTAACGTGGCTCGCAAGCATTTTTTGTAAATAATAATTTCATAAGATGCCAAATAAATTGCCTAGAAAATATTTGAAATTTTGCAATATTGCATTGTGTGATAATTCTTTTGCTATAATTTTACTTTAATATAATTGAATTATAAAACATATGTTTTTGACAGATGTCACAGTTGGAAAAGAACTGCTCTTGTACGTACATTTAAGAGTTCGGTTTGTGGCTTGTAAAAGTGCAAAAAGACAAGGAACTAAATCGTTAATTGCAACCCTGTTTTGAACAAATTGCAGAACTTTATCTACGAATAGCATTGCCGCAACTTACAAAACTTTATTTTGTTACTGTGAAAGCAGTAATGTGAGTTTTATTTTGTTACTAAAACGTGAAAGAGACAACTGTAGAATCGAATTATAATGATGAAAATGGCGCGACTATCAACAAAAATAAATTTTATTATGTGTGCTACTTCCATTTTTCAGTACTGAAATCCCCACAATAACACTTTCTATCTTAAATGTCATGTAAGACATTGGGGAAATGCGGCACTTAGTCATTTCAACTTAACATAACACTAAGATAATTAAATTTTTTGGTAACACGTTCATTTTTCAGTAATTACGTTCCATTTACAAACAAAATGTTAGAATTGGAATAACTTAAAAGTATAATGTAATATTTATTGTTCAGCTTCTAGAAGTGCTTTTCGAAAATCGATTTTCGTTAACCTAATACGAAAAAAATGTAGTATAATTTAAAAAAAAAAACGCGGTCAATAAACTTCACACCAGTGACATTCTTTACAAACAAAGATGATCAACAGGTAAGTAAATTTTAAAAAAATCTCACATTACTAATATTATCAACACATAAGATAAATTATCAGCTGTTTGTTAAAAAGCTGCGGACAGAAAAATTTTTTAATCTGCGATCTCATTTTCAGTTTTTGTGCAATTTAAGTGAAGAAATGTAAACTTTAATGCAAATTTTTGTGATGATTTTTAATTTCATTCTTACTACGCATTTTCTATTCAGATCCACTTTTAAGTCTTCCGTTACCAAGTATTAATTTTTTCTTTCTTCATTAAAGGTTGATATTATTTCATTTTCAATAAAACATAATTCAAACGCTGAGGCAGGTAGAATATTTCCTTCTTATTAGATATCTCTTCAAAATTATGAACCTTTCTTTGGTTTTAAATAGGACACCTTCTCCGGTTGTTATTTTGTAAGAACGCTCAAAAAAAATGCCCGACGATATTCCCGCAAATGTTGAAAGTGTTGAAGGTAATGACTTACCTAAACGTAGTGGCGTTGGCAATAGAAGAACTTGGCGTAAGGAGGTTAAGAAGTTACAACGCAAGAAGAGAAGACAAAAGCAAGCCAAAGAGCGCGATAGGTTATTGGAAGTTGGTAAATTTGTTAAATAAATATAAGTATAAAGGTATGTGCATATCTACATAGACTGTTTTTGCAGAGAATTTGGAGAAACAAAATGACCCCATACAAAAAAGTCGCATAGAACAGCAAAAAGAATTGGAAATGATGCAATCTCAAGAAGAAGAGAAAGAGCACGAAGAGCAGGAAGAAGCCTGGTTGAGAAGAGAACTTTTAGCTCAGCAACGGTTCAGACAAGTAGAGAAACTACAAAAGGCTCGAGAAGCAGCCCAAGAAGCTCTGCGTTTACAAAGACAAGCTGAGTTTGAAAAACGCGAACAAGCTATTCTATTGAAGAAGGTTGAAGAACAACGTTTAATTAAATCAATGAACAAAGAATTTGAGGACACAATGCGTGTAATGGATGACTACTTAACTGAGACGATAATAAACACTCCCCCTAAACTCAACGTTCTTATAGAAACAGCTCCGAATGGGAGAATGTGTGAATTCTTTGAAAGGACTAATTGTTGTCGTTTCGGTCTTTCTTGTAATTTCAATCACAAAAGGCCTTTATTGGCAAAAATTATCATAATAAGAAATTTTTTTAGCCATCCACTACTAAAACAAACAGAAAACCCAGAGTATTTCAACGCTGATGAGCACTTGGAGTTTAACGAGGATGACTTGAAAAAAACTTATAAAGAATTTTGCGACGATGTCTGGCCGGAGATAGAAAAGTTTGGCGAGATAATAAATTTTAGAGTCACTCGTAATGTGCAAAACCATTTAAGAGGTCATACGTTTGTGGAATATAAAAACAAGAGGTACTATTATAAAAGACCAATCATATCTCTTAACCAAAAAAAGTTAATTTAACATTACAGAGACGCATTAAACGCTTTTATTAATCTGCAAGGACGATATTACGCTTGCCGACGTTTATGTGTAGAATTCTCCAATATTCGGCATTGGCGTATGGCGGTCTGTGGTAGGCAATCGGTATCCTTTTCCTATTGAAAAAGCGTGGAATTTCTCAATTTTAATTTTTAAATTTATACACAATGCTTCCTTAACCAAATTTTCACTCCTAAACTCCTTTAAGGTTTATCTTTGGCACATAAATGCTCTAAAGGTCCGCAATGTAATTATTTGCATTTGTTTCAAAATCCAGGCAACAAATATAATCAGCTTATAGAGCCTATGGTAAGAACACCAAAGGTGATTCCAAATCTCAGTAAAGTAGAGATAACGCCTTTATTAAGGTTAGCTTCGATTATTAGTTACAGAATAATAAATTTGTTATTGACCAGTTGAGTTTCTTTTACAGTTGGAAAGACATAGAAACGAAAAGTATTTATGCGGAAACATGCAGAAATTGGCGATGGTCAGAGAGCCCGGAGATAGAAGTAGAGGCAAAGAAATGGTGCGGAGGCGACGACATTAGTCACAAAAGTGAAAACCTTTCTAAACCAGTTAACGAAAAACATAAAAGTAGCAGAAGTGACAGGAAAGAGATTCGTAAATCGTTAAAGGTCAAACATAAAAGACGCGAAAGGAACCGAAGCAGAAGTAGAAGCCGTAATAAATGTACCCCGCCACAAAGTGAACTACCTCACAAAAGAAGAAAAAGAAGCAAAAAGAAGGGATCTAGTAGAGAAACGTCTAAAACCTTAGAGGAACAGCCATCAAAGAGAAAGAAAAACGCAAGTGAAAGTCATCACAAATCGAGAAGTAAAGAGAACTAGTAGTGAAAGCAGTAAAATGAAAAGAATGCGATACCCACTATTAGTGTTTATCATTACCCGAAGCAATTAATGAGAAGTGGAATTTGCAGCTCTTCAAAAGGTGCTAATTACCTTACCTTTTAATATATTTCGATGGACAATTTTAAACAACTTATAACCGGCGTTATTCTTTGGTTAGAAGGGCTTCGCAAATCGCGCAAATTAAGAGATATATTAACTTGCACCGCTCAGCAGATGCAAGCTGCTTAGAATCGAAAGCGGAAATCCCAACAAGAAACATCTGATATGGACGAGCAAGCCGCGCTTACTTTTAGTTAATTTTCTGTGATTTTATTATTTTGTTTAAGACATTTATAGTTTTATCTTTTTTCTTAACGTTTCATTCAAGTTTGCGCATTTCTATAGATTGTGGAGATAATCATGTAAGCAGGCAACAATGAACTAAGCGATATTCGCCAAGAGAATCTAATCATGTTGGCAAATTTGCTGGCGTTCATCGCCAAATGCGCTCTCTCAGTTAGGTTTAATTTGGCAACAATAAATTTGCTGTCGCTGAGAACAAATTTGCCGTAGTATTGAGTATAAACCAAGCAAGTTGCCTCAAATCCCTCTTAGAGTTGCGTTTGTAAAAAAATAGCTGCAAAGAAATAATGTAAGCAACTGTTAGAAAATGAATTATTAATTCGAAAATTTGAAAAAATTAAAAAATTAAGTTGTCCTAAATTACATTTCTGAATTGTGAAAAAAAAAGTTTTTAAAAGAAAGTAAAATTTTTTTTTATTAAATATCGAGGTAAATTAAGCAATTAAGAAAGGCGGTGACAGGGGAAAGGATCACCATGGGACGGGAGGGACAGGTTTTAACATTTTGCGGCATTTCTGCCATTTCCTTATTCGAATTTTATTAGTTTTAAAGAAATTATCGCAAAACAATGAATTTTTTGGTGGATATATCTGCATTTTCATCTATTATTGCATATAAATGTATATGCATGCAGCCAAATACATTCATCGTTTGTTTTCCCCCGCAAGAATTTTGAAAACAGGGATGTAATAATACTTGAATTCGTTACGAAATAGAAAATTATTGACAAATGAAAAAGTACAAAAAATAATATAAATAAATATATAATAAATATACAAATGTATTTATATATATACATATTTCATTGTCTGCTTTAAGTAGTACAAAGTAATAAATAGATTTCTGATAAGTTTGCTATTTTTGATTACGCAAACATTTATGTTAACACAGTTTTACGCATCTTTGCGCAAATGCTTAAAAACGCATCTCTGCTGGTATGGTGAGATTATGTGATATTTAAAGAAATACAAATAGAAGTGAAACAACGTACATTTCTAACCGCACGCAATCCTCAGAAATCAAAATTTTAAAATTTTCTGAAATTGCAAGGTAATTATAGAATTTTTCAAAAGTGAAAGATAGATATTCAATTCTTGAAACGTGAAAAATAAATCATAAGCATTTATTTTATTTTATTTTATTTAAGTATAGAATTTTTCGAAAGTGAAACAGACATTCAATTCTTGAAATGCGAAAGACAAATAATAAATAAGCTTTTATTTTATTTTACATCAATAACTCTGAATTCACGTCTTCAGAAGGCTTAAGGTAAGTGTATCCAGCTGAATTTATATACGCGGCTATCCTCAGCTAAAGGCATCAATTTTCTCTTATATACCACCAAAGTTGCTTTCTAATAAATATAGTATGGAGCCTTTCCACAATTTGGAATAGGAACATTTGGGGGAAGAGGGGGTTCTGCTCACAAATTTGCTGCCCGAGGAATGATCCACTTCAAATATGCCACTTCTTCAGAAACGTAACCCCCACATGCAGGCTGAAATAAATGAAGGGAATTTTGAAGGAAACGAGCTGGAAATTGAAGTAAGTAACAAAGTTCGCAAACGTTGTACACCGAGCACAAAATAACTTTGAAAGAGTGCGCTAATTTCCTCAAAGAGAAATTCATATCTTTCTCGGCGACAACTGATTAGGAATTTCACCGCACTAGTAAAAAAAATGTTAGAGGCTTACCCTAATACAAGAATATCACCGTGTAGTGTAAGCCAAGAACTATTGGAAAGATTTTTCTTCCAAACACAAAACGTAGGCAATAAAACCGCAACATCATCTATATGATTTGAAGAACGCATCGGGAAGATAATGTCGAGGCGGGCATAAAACTTGTGATGACTATTTCTTAATTAATAACATGGACTATCAAGTTGAAGACCAAATCAAAGAAAAGTTCAGATCATTTGACCGGAACGGAGAAATTTCCTCCGATCTATAAATTGACCACTTTCCGCAGGCAAAGGTCAGCTTTGTACGACCGCTTGCGGTTGAAGCAGTACATCCGCGAGCAAGTGAAATGTCATGATTGCTTGGCAGACTTTATCAAGCAAAATGACGAAATCTAGAGTGAGACGAACAGCAGAAAAATTGTTATCAACGAGAGGGATAATTTAATTCTCGTCAGTAAACAACTGAGTGTGGATTGCCCAAAGGACGCGGTGTACAACGCCTTCAGGGAAGCCTATCAAATTTTCTATTCCTGCATGCGGACACATATACCTGAAAAAAATATTGGAAAAAGGACACAGGCGACAATTGTGTCCGGATGCCTCTTCTTCAGGGCAACGGCATCCTACGAGGATGGACAGAAGCATACCGTTAATCTACTATGTTATATATTAAACATTCTATTAACTAACACAAAGGTGAGGGAGGCGTATGGGAATCTTAATCTCTTTAAAGCATGATTTGTTTTAAATACATTTCGATTTTTTATTTTCATTTTCTTTCTTTTCTCGTTAGATATTTAAATGTAGCCCAGAATAAAATTATTCAATTCAGAGATATATGATAAGGCATTTTGCAATTTCTTTTGCAAATGGTCCACATAACATAACTAAGCTATTTGGTATCTGCATTAATATTTATATCCTTTGCCATGCTCAAGAACTTCAATAACTGCCATGAGATTATTTACATTGCTTTCGTTGAGTTGCGACAGCTCTGAAATAGCTTTTAACACAATGGCTCCAGGTGGAGACTTTATTTTCATACGCTTGCGTTACTCCAATAATCCCAAGGTTAAGGTGTGCAATACGCATAGTTGATGAACAATATCGGTACTGGTTACATTATCAATCACAGCTAAACGACATCGTTCAGCACTTATAGCGTGAGCTATTTGACGTTTTCTGGCGTCGTTGGTCTTTATAAATCAAGCATTAATGGGAGGTTTTGCGTAATATCCGAAAAATTTGCATCTTGCACTAATCGTAACGACTTTGCTTAATTCAATGAAACAAATTTTAATGGTTTTTAAAGATTTTATTGATTTTCTTGAAAGTTTTTTTTTTCTTCTTAAATTTTGAAATTTTTTTAAAAATTTTCTAAAACTGAAAAATCATAGAAAGAAAAAAAATATTTTACAATAATATGAGCTTTTTAGGTTGGCAGTTAGAGGACGCGAAATAAAGTACGTAAACTATACAGATAACAAATATAGAACAGAGGAAAGAGACGGGGGAGACGAAACAATACACACATCTACATATGTATATATGTATGCACATGTATTATTTTTTGGAAAAATTTTAAGTCTATTAAAAGTTTTTATAAAATAAAAACAAATTAAAAAAAAAAAAAGAATTTTTGAACTTTATAACTTAAAGACGAATACCCGGATTTGTAGCGGCTACGTAGCGTAACAACTCATCGCTATCCTCGCATATGAAAGGTTTTTCATGATAACAGGCAACATCGTGCCAAGCAATGCCATCATTATAGACATTATTCAATACTGATAAGCATTGTTCCTTCGTTTGATTGATATCGTATTCGGCATTGTCTGGCTGTGGACGCTTCTTGTGGCCAGTTTGAGACCAAGGATTATAACCCCATCCCTGAGGTAAGCGATTAGTAGCTTGAATTTTCTCACGCGTAGCAGACCAAAACCAACCGTAAACGTTCTTAGGTTCTAAATCTGGTCGATTTTCACAGCCATTGAAATCGCATATGCGGCCCGCTGTCCAAATATAGGGTACATCATTTTGCTGTATAACGCGGAAAATTAAATTGTTCTTCTCTTGCGTCTCCAACGCCACCAAATCCATGCAATATTCACGGCAAATATTTCGAGCGTCTAACCAATCGACTTTTTTCGTAGCCAAAGCAGGAACGTGACTGCTTAAGAACATATTCCTGCCTCGATAAGAAAATTCCTTGGGCCCTGAAAGAAAAAAAATCCAATAATTAAAATCGCACAATGATCTTAAGGGGGGGGGGGGGGGGGGAGAAGTTGCATAACTTTAGAAAACTATTACTACACCCATCAAACATATTTATGTTTATGTATCTATTTTATCGCATTCATAACATTTTTACATTTTCTTGCTTAATTAGAAATTCAGATGCAATGATCCCTTCCGCTGAAATATGTGCACGAAAATGCAAAATAACGAAAATTATAATTAAGCAACGACGAAAAATGAGAAAAAAAAAAATAAAAACTTGTTTTTATTTAGTCTGTTGGCCGGTTCCTACCTGTTAAAACATTACATTAATTGCATTCCCAACACAAACCACAAGTAATTATGTACAATGCCCAACCTCAACTTAACTCGGCGAAGCTGTGTCGTTGCGGTTTATGCGGTTTGTCTACATAAAGATGTGCTTAATAAAACGCAAGCAGTGTGCGTTTTTTTTTTGTTTTTTTCTTTTTTTGAAACTTATTTTCAAATAGAAAAACGTAATGAAATAAATTGAAACGGCTCGACGTTTATTTATTTTCCATTAATTATTCGCACACACGTCACATACGGTTTTCTTAACCTGATTAGAAAAAATAGTGAAATTGACATTTTTGTAAAAATTTATTTCATATCAGTTAACCGGTATGTATGACGAGTATACTCGTCATGAAAACAAGTACAACATTTTTTTTTATACGTCATAATTCGTCCGTCTCTCCTATTCGGATTTCCTCATAATATTTTACCATAATGAATGTGTATTCGTTTTAATAATGCATTTTAGAAAATATTTTTGTAGTTTTGTCAAGTCATTGCATTACAACCGAATATCATATCACACATACTCTGAGTGCGGCGAGTATTGCAACGCAATTTAGATGCACATTTTCCAAAGATGTCGATGCGATTAACTGGTTAAATAAACAAACAAAAATTTCCATACACTTGGCTGTTCCACTTTTTCTTTATTTTTATACCCATCACCGAACGATGAGGAAAAGGTCTATTCATTTTGTCAAAACGTTTGCAACGCCCAGAAGGAAGCATCAGAGACCTTACAAAGTATATATATTCTTGATTAATATCGAATTTTAAGTCAACTTAAGCATGTCCGTCTGTCCATCTGTGTAATGACTGTTGTAAACATTCCTCTTCTTCTTCTGGCCACAAAAATGAAGCTAACGAGTTCAAATATGAACAAAACATTTGAAATTCTTATACGCAGGTTGGTATTGTAAATGGGTGAAATCAGTCCAAGGACAAGCCCGTAACACCGTCGGCGTAAGCCGATGACACCTCTGTTTTTCAAAGGGAATAAAAAATTGTTTTTTTGCTCATTACTTATAGACTACAGCAAATAAATATACAATATTTGGATCACTTATTCTATGGGCGATGCTGTAGCATTCGTACACAAAAATGGAAATAAGTGACCACGCCTACTCAATATTACAGTGTATCAAAATTTGACTGTTTTTTCAATACCTTTATAACGCGCAGCAAAAAGCCTAAAATCCCTATAACATAAACAAATTCGTAGCCCGTTTCAAATGTAAACATGTCTGCCTGTTCGTCCGTCCATCTGTCTGTTTGGGCAACTTTGTAGTATTTGTGGTAAACATTCTCCCGTTAGAGAAAATGAAGAAAATATTTGCAATTAACCTAAACTTTTCAAAGGACACGCCTACAACGGCCACATGCCTACGCAACAGAATCTTTTATTTTGAAAATAGAAGAAATCAACTGCGCCCACCACATATTACAGAGCACGAAAATGTTGTTCTTTACTTCTTTTGGCTTTTTTAGGATAACGGCGTGGGGTATAAAAGTGTCGGTTCCGACCGAATTTAACTTTCTTACTAGTTTCAATATTTTCTTGGCTTCTTCTTTGCTTACTAGAGTTCACTATTGCTAAGATCTGCTCAGAGACCCTAGTTAATTGGCTTACGTTGCATACACTTTTTCGCTCTTTGCAGTGTACAAAATTATTCTTATGCTTGTTATGTTAATTTAGGCCAAGGTGAACACATTTCGGTGACTTCTTCTTTACTTCACATCAATACAAAGCATCACAACAAAAAGATTTACGAGTTTAAAAACAATATAAACACAGAATACAAGAACATAATCGACTTAATCGCATGTATAATCATAGTCGTTATGTTATGTCATCATCAAGTAAAGAATAAATGATAATTAGTATGGGATTAGGGTCGAGTCTTTTATGAGTAAACAATTTATATCCTTGATATGCTATCCAATTTGTTAATTAAATGACTTTGGGAAATGTTTTTGAATAGAGTTCAGAGATCAGAGTCTCTTAAAGGATATATAAGTCATGTCTTTTTAATGCGCATTTTGAAATTTTCCCTTTAGCCTGGAACTAAAAATGTATAGAGCGGGTTTCATCTTTCGGTATTAACGACCTGCGACATATGGATAGAACTAACTCGACGTGGAAGCATCGGTCAATATTTAATTAACGCCTCTATATGTATATATGAATCTTATGTCCTATATACCGCCATCTTCTGGGCATGTATGGAAATTTTATAAATTTTGAAGAACTGCAGAACATCACATCACTCGACAAGTCTCTTGGGTGACAGACTCATATAAATCCTGAATGGTATCAATCTTCATACGATACATGCCGAATTTTTATGACATTCGAACCATTAGTTTACAAGTTGCGGTGAGAGTGAGTGAGACTACTTTTGTATTTTTCAAAACAACAACAACATAACTCTGAATTTTATTTGCTGATCAAGGTTTGCTTTTTGATAAACATTGGCTTGAAAAATGTTATGGGGATTCTTGGCTGTCGAAACAATAAATTTGTAGATGGTTTGCTAATTTTAAACAAGTCGTGAGAATACCTGTCATCGTTCATAATCGGTAGTTTTGTTAGGAAACATACAAAAAGTTGGCAAAAACATTTTGGAAGACCGAAAACTGAGGTTACCTGATATACCTGATACCTTCAAGATATCAGAAGATAGTCATTTGCTTTCTATAAGGGAGGTCTGTTCAGAATGGGTGCGGCGTTTGCTCAGCTTTGCCAAGAACTTCTTGATGACTCAAACTGTCATTTAGGCGAAATGAAAACGTTATATAGGGATCGTCAAAGTCCGTCGATCATCTTTTTATAAAGCCCAACGAACGTCTTTCTTTCCTTTATTTTTTACACTTGATTGATTGAGTATGGGGATTAGAGTCCATTTTTTGATCGAGTGAAATACCAAGGTCAATGTACTTTACCACGTCCCCACTATTGTGACCATCAATTGTGGAGCTGCAATCAACGGGAGATGATCTAGCGAATGGTATCTTTCTGCACATGGAAAGGTTTAGTGACATTAGGTTAATTCTACATCGAATAAGAATTTCTACGTCCATTACTCTTCGAATAGAGTGAAATAGATTAACATCATCTGAGTAAACATTAAAATATTATTATGCTGAATGATATCAGGAAGATTATGAATGGCTGCCGCGTGGCACACCCGAAGAAACAGATATCACTTCGGAATAGACAAATCTATATACACTACTTTTTGTGTGCGACCAGATAAGTTCGATGCAAATCATTTGACTAAATGATCGGGTAATCGGATTTGTGTTAACTTTAAAATAAGAAGATCATGGCATTAACTCTGTCAAGCGCCTTACGAGAGTTTGTGAAAATAACTTTAGTTCGATGGCATTTGTAGAAAGCTTTAAAGATCTAACAGGAAAGTTCTAGAAGATCTGCAGCAACACCCGTGTTAGGATCCGCAAACCGCTAAGCCAATACAGCAACATAGCGACTCATATCATTTCGTGTAAATGTGAATATGACCTATAAACATAGATTGTAATATTCTACTTATTCCCATTGTTCCTCATAATTGGCTGAGGGCCACATCATAAGATTAGGGCTAAGTAAAAAGTTTTGTGGTTATGTGTTGTGTTGGTAGACTGGAAAATTAAACTAACGGCTGCAAGATTTGCTATCAAGGCTTTATTATCTTTTCAGCAGACTATCAACTTATACATCATTTCCGATATTTTCTTTTCACATCTAATAGCATGGCGCTGAGTCTCACATAGAACACTTGCAGATAACGGTTAAATAATACTCATCAATAGAACTTCACCCAAGATTTGCCGTCAAGGCGTTATTTTCTTTCCAGCAGCCTATCGGCTTATATATCATTTCCGATATTTTCTTTTCACATCTAATAGCATGATCCTTAGTCTCACATAGAACATTTGCAGATAACGGTTAAATAATACTCATTGATAGAACTTCACCCAAGATTTGCCGTCAAGGCTTTATTATCTTTTCGGCAGCATATCGGCTTATATATCATTTCCGATACTTTCTTTTTACATGTGATGCCATGACGCTTAGTCTCACACAGAACAGATTAAATGATACCCATTGATAGAACTTCACCCAAAATATTGTAAACAGCTAGGAAAGCTTTTGAGTACAAACTTGATTTGATCTAACTTTATTCCTACGATATGTTTTGAACTATAGCTAAATCGTAAGTAAATCAAACGAATAACTAAAAAGAATGAGAAAAGAGTGAAAAAAGCTGCGAAGAACTTGTGGAATTAAAAATTAGAACAGCATTAATTAAGCGGATAGAGCGGATATAGATACAAGCTTGCTTTGCATTCTTTGTGTACAATTTAAAGTTGCACAGTTACTTACAGCACGTATTGTCGGGCAATTGCGTGAACCTTAACACTAAGTAGACAATAAAAAGATTTACTACTCTTGGATTATTCAACATAATAAATGAACTTTGGCTTGATTGACTTCGGTACTTTATCGTTGATTGTATGTAATTGCAGACTGACAAACACACACACACACAGTAACTTATATTCTGTTCCAAAAAAAAAAAAAAAAAAATTGCAATATTTTTTGCCTCGTTGAAGTTTTGATGAATGATACATACAAACATTCGCCGAGCTTAGCTAGAGTTTTTGAAATTATTATTGCTAGTGCTGTTGCTGTAAAAGATGTAGAAATAGCTTACGTTTTTACACATTGGTACAACACGTCAGACTCATTTTCTTTGAGTAAAGTTCGGTATTCGTTAGAGTAGCATTCGAAAGTGTTTCATGCTTTTCAGAAATATTCGATCTCAGTCTAGACTTAATTCTTAGTTTCTTAAGAAGATCACTTTAATCTTATAACTGTCACTGGCCAGTACCAGTACTCGTCGTATCTTTTATACTTAATTTTTGCGACACAATTTAAGTGCACAGTCACGACCGTTGAGTGGTTAGTAACGAAAGCCTCTTTCAAAAAGAGATAAGTGCCTTGCGGGTTAGTGATAAGTAAGTGAATGGAAAATACTTGCAAAGGTCGAGGGAAAGGCTCGACTATCTTAAGGCGATTGAAGAGCTACAAAGAAACTGACACGATAATATAACTTCATCGTTACAGTTACTTATAGTTACTCATACACAAAAATAAATAATTGCCCTTGCGTCGCACCCCACACTACCGGAGCTTGGCATTCTTTAACACCGCCTTTAGAACAACCTACCAGCAGGAGCCACAAAGATGCTATTCCTTCCTTCCATCATACTCTACGTACAACTCTTCCTGACTATCGTCGCCGTGCGTTAAATAATTGCCTTTATGTCGCACCCTGGATTACGGGAGCTCGTCATTCTTTAATCGCACCTTTAGAACAATCTACCAGCAAGAGCCACAAAAATGCTATTCCCTCCTTCCATCATCCTCTATGTACAGCTCTTCCTGATTCCTAACCGAGTCTAATGTTTTCAAGTTTAAATCACACAAATGCTATTCCCTCCTTCCGTTATCCTCTACGTACAACCCTTCCTGACTATCATAGCGCCTTAAATGATTGACTTTATGTCGCACCCGGGACTTCCAGAGCATGGCCTTCTTTAACACCGCCTTTAGAACAACCTACCAGCAGGGGCCATAAAAATGCTAGTCCCTCTTTCCATCATCTTCTACGTACAACCCTTCCTGACTATCATAGCGCCTTAAATGATGGACTTTATGTCGCACCCTGGCCTACCGGAACTCGTCATTCTTTAACTGCACTTTTAGAACAATCTACCAGCAGTGACCACCAAAATGCTATCACCTCCTTCCGTCCTCCTCTATGTACAATTCTTCCTTATTATGGTCGTGCCTGCGCATCTAGGGGACATCGCCTGATAGTTTAAAAAATTCGCTTTATTCTTTAAAATGCTCTGCCTCATGCTCAATAGATTTTTGTTTCTTGCATATTAAAGTTGAAGTGCTTTAAAGCGAATATGTTTCGAGCTAACTCGAGCTTTCCGTATTGTATTAAGAGACTGATGGGCAGTTGCATCACGTAAACGATAGAGGAAGAGGAGTTAAGTTAACTTTGGAAAATATTCGCAGTTAATACGTAAGAGCAGAAAAACTTATTACAATATCTCAACAAAATTTTCGTATAACATATTTCGTGTTAAAGTTCACAATTACACGATTACATAGAAGACATAAACACATTATCATCAAAGCACAAAAATTTACCCAACAAGCTGACTACTATAATAACTTGCATGCATAATCACACATATACCACAAACAATACTTATACTTATACTTATACGTATACTTATATCCGCTTAATTAATGCTTGCTGTTGCTATTTTTAACAAAGTCGTTTATTTTAAAGATGATTATTTTTTCTGTTAAATTTTTCTGATTCATTTCAGTGCATTTAAATTTCAAACGAGAAAGTAAACTTTGCTCAGTTCGTGTCGAATTCCAAATACTATTCAAGCTAAGGAGCAGGTGGGTCATAAGAAAATTATGTTCTTCTGGCATTATTTAAAAATTAAAAAAATTGTTTTCAAATTCTTTCAGATTATTAACGAATCTGTCTTAGAAGTCTGTCTTCAGTCTCACATGAATCATTGGAGAACCATTCATTCAAAGAAGTTCAAATTACATCTTGTATCTTAAGCCACCTACAGTTTCCTTGGTCAAAAGGCAGCAGCAAAGATTAAAAACATATGCAAGTTTATGACATGTAATGGATATTTCCGGGTGTTACAAGTAAAATAAGAATTATTGAACATAATCATAGTCCCAATGGTAGATATTAAAAATGAGTATAAAGAGAAACAAACCGGTTACATAGAAACTGAAAGCTGGTTATGGCCTAAAAACCATACCTAATGTTGATAGGTATTGATTGAGCTTTAGCTGCTGCAATTACTTGATCGCTTGATATTTTTTTTTTTGATAATTATTTTCGATTTTTGTTTGCCGGTTCACTTAAAGCTAAATAGCAATTGTTCACCTAATTAAAATTCTAAATTTATAATAAGCAATTGCTAGGTTTTCGTTTTAAATTAATTCCTGTATTTATGTATGTTGTTGACGACCGGTTTTTGTTATTCACATTTTCATTTTTGGCATAAATTAGTAATTTTGATGAAAAATTTTTCAATTCTTTTCATGACATAATAAGCATTTTACATACACGTTAGAAAAGGCTAACAAAGTCATTCTTCCAACCTGAAGGCAATAATCATTTCATTAGTCACGATTAGAAAAACTAAAAACAACAAAAAAAAAACTCTTACGAAAGTAAGCGAAATTATGCCTCGGATCAAGCGAAAAATACTAATTCATGCAAACTTTTGTCATTCTTTGGTCTAACCGAGAGAGAAATTTGAAGCTATTAGAAGAAGATTTAACTTGGTTTTCGAATAACTAATAAGATCTTTGTTCAATTTTTGTTATTAATCCATGACCTATAGTAGTTAGTCTGCATTGAAAGGAACCATGGTACAGTTTAATGTAAAGAAATAGGCAAAGAAAGTTGCACATGTGATATTCTTGATGTACATAATATTCGTCCGTCTTTCCATTCGTTTACATGCGTCAATCCCTTTTGGAGTTAAAGAAATTGTTGGAAACTTTTAAATTTGCAAAAGAGATTGAAATTTCAAATACCTTAATAAAAAATTCCAGTTTCGACTATAGATGCATGTATGAACTAAGATATTAAATATTTAAAGGATTCGCTTAAAAGTTTGGAGATAGGAATGGCCTCAACCAACTCACGTACATTGTCGTAATTAAGAAAAAAAACTCCTTTTAAATACTTGTAACACATCATCTTTCCGAAATTGACTTGAAAGAAGAAGATCACCATCAGATTTGTTGCCTACCTCAAGATAATGCCAAATGGAAAATTCAAAAGGAAAACTAGGTGTGCACTAAATTTGCTCAATGACATCAAGCTGAATATAGGTCCAACGCCAGGTTTTAAGTTGATCTAGTCCTGTCTGCTCGCCCGCTTGTCAACGGTTGTTGGAAACTTGCCCTTTTACTCTTCCGATATCAAAGTAAATCAATTTTGTTGATCTAAGTTGACCTAGTTTTGTTTAGGCAAGACCCCTAACAATAGCTGTTGGATTTCTACTAAGTTTGTCCTACTATATAGTAGGACATATATCGAAAAGTCTCAGGCAGCCTTTCAATTTGATTTTGCCCTGCCTCTTGGTCTGTTTGTAAACGGTTGTTGGAACACTTATCAGTAGCAATATTCGAAAAATAAAACTTGAAGGTAATGGTTAACCTTTCGAAACTTCAAAGAAGAGAGCGAGTGCGATCAGTCAGGTTTAATGGCAACTTTGACGTCTTCTAATAGGTATTTGGCTAAAAATCAGTACAAATACTTCTTATAGGTATGCGAACGGTTCATAGGAAAGAAACTTTCCTCAGCAAGTTGATGCCCTCAGAAATATAACGCAAAAGTTCAAGATGTTGGTTAACGAAGATTCCTTTTAAAGCATATATACAATTATATATATGTTATAATATTCTTATTTATTATATAATCGATTTTTGATTGCATGTTGTTGTTCTTCTCAATCTAATCAATTTTGAATTAGTTGCTTATCTAAGTGTAAAGTGAAATTGACTTTAGCCTAAAATTGCAACTAACTAACAAGTACATGCCTTACTTTGCTTATTAAAAAAGTTTTCCTTTACAAATCTTAAATGCTTTTAATTTCACTATCAATCAAATGTTAAGACATAGACGAACTCGAATTTCATAAAACGAAACCAAATAATAAACACAGTGCTCACGTTTTCCTATACATTTTCACTTCTTTTGTATGCAGTAAGCAAGCAATGAATTGAAGTTAAGCTAAACTAAAAGCAAAATGCAAAAATAAAAAAAAAAAAAAAAAACAAAACTATTTATAGATGGATTTCCTAATAAAGGAAATCTGAAATAGTCGCACGTAAAGCACAAAAACTTATGGTTTGCAGTGCTTTAGGCGAACAAAATTTCATTGATAACTTACGGCTGGCACACTTGGCAGGAACGGGCAGCGATAGAAATCTACCGGGTTTTGTTGAGGTGGTGGTAGCGGTAGTTCTGGCTTGACTAATGGCAGGTTCAGCATATGAAACCGCTAAACAAATAGCAGCTAAAGCCAAAGTAAATCTCATCTGTAATATAAGAAAAAGAAAAACAAAAAAAAAAAAAAGAAGGAAAGACAAAGAGAAAATGAAAATTAGCTTAACTCGGAAAGGATGTAAAATTAATTAAAATTTCTTAAAATTATAAATAATTAAAACAAAATGGATTAAAATTTATAAAATAATGTTTTCAAAAGAAAATTTTAAAAAAAAAAAAAAAACACTTAAGATATACCGATCTTTTCAAAATTGAAGCAAAAACAAGAGAATCTTATCTTATCGACATTCTTATTAGATGGTGGCCACAAGGGAGTATTGACCTGACAAAGCTTAAGCAAAATGTTGTTTTAGCTATTAACGTGGTTTCGTTATAGCCTTTACTAGCGATATTCGCTAGTTTCGATACCGGTGGGCATCGTCGTGCTCAGCATGACATATATCAACCATTGATGACGGCTTTGTTGATGGCAGCGCGTACGATGTCATTGATACTCCGCCAAGCTGCAAACACTACAGCAGCCTCTTTATCTTTATATCTTTCCGTCTCTCTCCCTTTCTCTCCCTGTCTCTCTTTTTCTATCATGTCATTTTATACCTCTCTTTTCTCTCTCTCTCTCTCCTCCTCTCTCTCCCTGTCACTCTTTCTCTCACTTTTTCTATTCATGTCATCTTATACCTCTCTTTTCTCTCTCTCTCTCTCTCTCTCTCTCTCTCTCTCTTTCTCTCTCTCTCTATCTCCCTATCGCTCTTTTTTCCGTTCTTTCTTTATTTAAGGAAACAATTTAAACAAAAAAACGTGAACAGTCATTATTAACATTAAAATCATAATCATTCATTCATTCATTCATTCATTCGTTCGTTCGCTCACTGCTGACACAATTGCCAACGCTTGACCTTTTTATACTTTTTATACTATGAACAACACTCTGCTCTAATAATAATAATAATAAATCGTACATAGGAGAGTGGTAGTAGTAGTAGTAAGGAAAGAACGATCAGCAAAGCTTATCCATATAATGTAAAGTAGTTTCAGTTCAGTGAATTTTAATCGATTACTTTTAATCGTAGAAGTGATTGATTAACAACATTATTAATGAATAGTCAGAAGACACAGCCAATCGCTCAGTTCAATTATGGCCGCATTACTTTGAGCCAGCTAGCAAGAAGAAGAACTAAGAAGTTGCCCATTCCTGGTGCGTAAAAAACATACATAATATATACGTATTTTACATTACGTGATGGGTAATTTCAACGCGTAAAAGCGTGATGGCTCTTGAAAAAAAAAAAAAAAGGAAAACAAAAACTCATGCTTATGCGTTCATATAGAAGTTTTTATGTCAAGGATAGCACTTGTATTACATATAAAAATGAAAACCGGTTGAAGTGCACTTATGTACGAGCCATGTAGTTTTTACAATAACCTTAACAACAACAACAGCAACAACAACAATGTTATCATCAACAACCATCACTTTATAAAACGACGAAAGATTGTTCAATCGCTTGTTAAAGTATTACGCGTCTCAACGAAAAAAGACTTCGACATTTTTTTGTTTTTTTTTTTTTTTTGGAAAAAGCAACATAAACACAAAAATCTACTCTTAAAAATAATCGACGTACACCTACATGGGCACAATAACCATTTCGAAAAAAAAAAAATTAGACGGACATGACTCGTCGGTACTGAATCATATTAAAAGTGCTTAAGCCTTTCGTCCGTTAGAAAAATTAAAATAAATCATGATTAGTAGGAGAGCAAGAAAGAAAGAGAGAGAGAGAGAGAGAGTGGGAGGCAGAGACAGACAGATTTTAATATTGCCTTCCGCTTAAGAGTCTTAGACAATTATGCTAAAGCTTTTTTGGAAAAAAAAAATTTTATTTTAATATTGAGAAAACAATTTATTGATCAGGCAACAGCTCCATGTAATATATATGAAGAATTAAACTGAGGACTTTAACATATATTCTTACACTAATAAATGACTTGACATCGTAACCCTTTAAAATTGATATCTGTAGATAGTTGATGGGCGTATCTGCCTACGGAAACTTAGCCCAACCATGTCTGATTGTTGTACCCAACATCAAGCATTGTTGTACCCTGAGCGTGGAGTTTGGGTCAAGGTTGTCTTAGCTGCAAGCTTCTAGTTCACTCTCTTAGGCGGCGACAATTGACACACTACTCACTATATAAAAGGTTAGGTAGAACAGAAACTTCGTGGCATATTTCACAATACATCGCTTCAGAATTCCGTATCTAAACTTACACCATTCTTTTCCAGCCATACTAAAAGCTTGTTGGATCGGTGGCAGTCCATAGGTATTTAAAAAAAAAACTATTGAGTCGAAAACAATTACATTTGAAAAACGAAGCAAGATTCTAAGAAAGATCGCTATCTTCTATAAAATGTTTTCGACTGAGAAGATAACGGTACGTAGGCTTACGAAACAATTTGTGGTGCCTACGGTGAATATGCTTTATTACAAACAACGGCACGCAATTGGTCTACTCGTTCCCGTTCTTGAGATTTCGATGTGAAAGGCGCGTCGCGCTCCGATCAATCAAATCGTTAATAAAGACGCCCATTTTATCCTATGCCATTAGTGCGGAGATTGACGGAATAGTAGCTTAAGCCATTTTGATCATATACGATAGTGAGTGTAGATGAATGTGTGAAAAATGTTGAATGAAATTGCGCAGATCGCATCGCCGCCATCTAAGAATAATGCTTTGAGTGTGATAATGAAATGAACTGTGGATCTTGATTTGCTTCAACCTCGCCAGACAACTGACTTCGTCTCTATCCTCAACAACCAAAGCGATTAAGATGCGGATGCGGTTAGGCTCAAGCTTTTAGAATTAAGGTAAAGGCAAAGTGGGGTTTTCTTCGCTTGGCAACAGTTCAAAAAGCTTGGTAGAGAACTTTTGATTCACCGAACCGTTCGATTTTCATTTGTTTTGTTATCCGCAGAACTCTCTAAGTGATGTGAAGCTGACTTCAAAAACAAAGGTCTATGAAAACTTCTTGATTCAATTTTACGCTCAGAAATTCTTTAATGATGGAACAATAATTTCACTAAAATAATAACAAAAAGGTTATCGATCGAACTGGCACGCATTCATTCGCCTGGATAAAGTTCATGTAAAACATAAGAAAAACGATCTTGAATTTTGGTGAACAAATGCTATAAAGTCTTTCTAATATACAAGCGACTGTATATAATAAATATGCCTTTATATGTATAAATCCATAGGCGAGCACTAAATACTTATATATATATATATATATCTATGTATTAGTAGCTGATAAATATACATCAGCATGTTTTTTGCACCGTAACTTGAGGATTTTCGCAGACAATCACTCTCACGGGGAAAGTTATTGACAAACGTTTGGTGGATATTAAAAGCCCTGGGGGTTATATAGCTCCTCTCTGACCTCTGATGCCATGGGTATTCCGAGTTATATAAACAGAATAGACAGTTCTCTTGCTTTCCATCCTAGCTACTAGTACTCTAGATCCTAGTCTTCTGTGATAGCGCGAACAAAAAAGAAAAGAAGATTTTTCCCGATAAATTCTTTTGAATTCTCTGAGGCGAGCCGAGTGACTGGAGGAAGTTTTAAGATTGATTCAATCAGTTCATTCGCTTTTATCAGCCAAAGCATGGATGAGGTACTGGTCTAAGGAAATTAAATCGCAGTGAATGTGAAACAAGAATGAACTCTGAAATAAATCTGCGAAAGCAAAGTGAAATAAATTTATGTCCTCGGGTATAGAATCGTAATGAAATTACATTTTTTCACAGTTAATAAATTTTAATCGGTTTTAAAAGATAACTTTAATCAAGATCGTTCCATGCCTTGGTAAGGCAGCTCAGTGTTCCCATACCTCCAATGTTTACATAAAATATTAAATAAAATGCTTTCTGTCGGTGTCGGTATTGGCTTTTCTCACATAGCCTCATCATCAACCACTGCGATTATTTCTCTAGAAAGAATTCAGATAATTTTTCTTATCGAAACTTCCTTTGGGAAAACTGAGTTATTAAAAGAACGCCAGAGCAGCAAACTAAAATTTCTAGTCATTTAATTAAAGCGCAAATAGCTCTTTCTCTTAGCCCGCTGAATTTTCATCAATAGCATGAAAGCATGTAGTCCTGAATCACGAGTAATTTATAGTTTAGTCTTCCCTTGACCTACATACATACATACATTTTTTGCTGCTCATGTAATGAGGGAAACGCCAGTAAAGTCTGACTAAAAAATTTTGTAAACTGCAAGCACTATATATTTAACCGGTTGGACGAGCCTGGACCCTTTCATAAAGTGCACTGCCACTATTTAAGTAAGCGTAAGTACAAGAAAAAAAAAAAAAGCAAAAAAGAGTTCAAGTATATCTCGTTTACTCTTCATTCCCCCACGGTCTGGGTAAGAAACATTTCCGGCCCTAATTATATTTTTACCATTTTTATAATAAATTTATTAAAATTATTTTTTTTTAATTTTTATCATGGACCGATTTACGGTTCCCGATATCGAGTAAGCTCGATAGCTGTGGATTTGCTGTTTTAAAATTATTTCTAAATATATTTAATTTAATTATATGCGTTTGTCAAGTTCTTTTTTTTTCAAAAAAAAACACACACACAACTATTGTAATTAATTAAGATTTGACAGAGAAAAAAAATTCATCGAGTTATTAATATGAAGAAGAAAAAATAAAAAATAAAAAACTCTTAAGGAACGGTCAGCAAAAGCAGATAAAACAAAAAAATTATATAATGAAATAAACATTGTACACATGTGTAAACATGAGATCACACCCACTTTTCAAGTTTTCGTTTTTTTTTATTTTTTCATTTTCATATATGAAGAAATCCATCCAACGTGTTACCGCACACGCATACCTCTTAGATTGCATCGTCGATCAATTATTTCTCATCAAATCAAATATGACGTAAAGACAGTCTTAAAGTAACTGACACTTGGCTTATTGATTGAAGATGTGAAAATGAATGAAAAAAACTATTCATCGCTCGATGATGGTCCAATCACATGAAATGTGATGCGTGGAACTTTGCCTGAACTTCATGGATATACAAACATAATTAAATTTGTTGTCAAGTATTAAGCAAATTGCACAGCCTTTCATTTCATTTTACATGAAAGGGAATTTAGGGGAATTTCCATTAACAGACTTGAAAATCGAAGCATTTGCAATCACTGGTTCGAACAAGCCTTTCACAAGATTTCAATCTTTGGATGAGATATAAAGCTGTTAGGTAACTCTTTTTGTCTCATAGGTAATATGCGGTAAGAGATTTTATAATCTGAGGTAATGGACTTCATTTGTGAAATCCACAAAGTATTTTAGTAACCCAAGTAAGTCGACCGTGAGGCCGACGGACTTGGGTAACTTTCTCCTTTTCTTAAGATAAAGTCCTTTCGACAAAAGTCACTAAGCAGCGACACAATTTCAAACCCTCTACATACGCTTGCAGACGCATTTAAAATAAAGAGCCACATGCGGTTTTTTTAAAAGTCGTATCTATCTTTACGAATTTTTCTTTGCCTGCGGACATCTTTTCAAATCTAATTTATGGGAATATTTGTAATAAATTTTATCCGATTTTTGTGCAGGTTTGAGAATTCGAGCAGGTTGAGATTTTAATTGACAGTGCTAGTCTAACAGTCCAAGATATGCTCGTTTAACTATTAGAAATGAAAGGAAATATTTTCGTATCACCGCCTAATCATCCTCAGACGGATGTAAAATTGAATCCTTAATTATACAAAGTATCCCGTTGTCCTCGTTGTTTTTAAATTATTCCAGTTTCATGTTGAGTGACGTATACGATCAGCAATGCAAGTATTTTCAAGAGCAGTAAGGAAATAGTTTCGCGAGCATTGATTTATTTGAGACTTAAAAGCGTTCATGTTTTAATTTTTTTCCTTTTGTTTTTTTTTTTTTAATTTTTTTGTAATCTTTTCATTATAAATTTTAAATAAATTAAAATATTTTCACACATTCATAAAATGAATTTTTTTTAATAAAAAGTATTGCACATTATATCATTTAAAGAAAACACATAAAAAAAAAGAAAAAAAAAAAGACCTTTGAAATTCAAAAGACTTAAGCAACAAACTCATTTTGCACCACAAATGATTTTTAAAATTCACTTTTAGTTCGAACATTAATACTTTTCATTATATGTGTGTGCGACGGGATTGAATTTTGTTTTTTTATTTATTTTATTTAGTTTTGTGTTTTTTTTTTTTTTCTTTCTTTCGTTTTCATTTTTTAAACTTTAGTCTTTTGCTTGAATTTATTTTTTGGGAAATTTTCAAATGAGATAAACGTTTCGTAATAATCCACAGTAATCCATTTTGTTTTGTTAATAGCAACAATGACAATAATAAGAAAAACAACAACAATAACAAGAAGAATAACAACAACAACAATAGTAATAATAATAATAATAGAAATCCATTAGTTATGTTTTGTTTGCATCCTTTACAAAGACCGCTCAGTTTTTCGAGCTTCTGTTTCGCTTTTCCTTTTTGCATTTCTTACCTTGGATTTCCAAACGTAATTACAACACACCGTTTATGTATATAAGTAAAAAAAAAAAAAAAAAATGTATAGAAAAGAAAAATATATGAACGCAAGACACACAAAAAAAAAGTATCTCTTCAAAACGTTTCGTTGGCAAAATACAAATGCGACCGCGTTTAGCGTACAACAACCAAACGCTAAAACCAGTGAACGAAAACAAAAGTCAATTGCGAAGCGCAAAGTGTTTTATAGCTATTTATAATGCTGCTCATACCAATACAAAAAAACCGATAACTCGCACACACATGCATATACCATCTGTACAGCATGAAGCAGACACATCAATATCATTATTTCAAAAAAGAAAAAAAAAAAACAAAAAAAAGAGTAGAAAAAAGCAATCACACGAATTTTGTTGTTGTTGCGGTTATATCTTAAAACAACATCCACACAGCACCCAGCACCCAGTAGTAGTAGTCAGTTATTGAAAAGAAAACAAACATACACAAACACACGTACATACGCATGTGTAAATACTCATTCACAGCAACAATAACAACAACAACAACAACAACAACAACAACAAAATAAAAAACCCATGAATCTTCTGCTTCTGCTTCTTATTTTGCCTAAAAGTATTTTCTAGATAAGTATGGCGTTGTTTTTTTTTTTTATTTTTTCGTTTTTCTATGGATGAGTTAGTATGTGTTATTTAATGGTAATCTTGAATACAATTAGCAACATCTAAAACAAAGATGATAATAAAGTCAATTCATTTTTTGTTTTTTTCCGGTTTTTTTTTTTGTTTTTTATTTTATTTGTTGTCGTTCTTTAGGTTTAATCATTATTCTCTTTAATTCTATAACTATAAAACCGATAATGTTTGTTTGTTTCTTGTAAAAGAAAAAGAAAAAAGCTTATAAATGTTAAAAAAAAATAAAAATAAAAAACAATAATAACAACAACTGTTAACATCATTCTCTCGGTATAATTTTTTCCATAGCGATTTAATGAATATTCTCTAGTGCGGTTACATATAGGATTTAAAACACATATATATGCGCACGTACACACACATACATACACATTTGTGTACCTTAAATTATCTAAAATAATTTTAATAATAAATTTCAAATACTACTTAGCTACCTACCTACTGCTTACTCGTCTTTGAATTATTTGCTTCTTTTTTTCTTTTTCTTCGTTTCTCAAAATTTTAATTTAATGTTTTATTTATTATTTATTCTTTGAAACGCACACACATACACATTTTGTTAAACAACTACTAAGTACAAAAGACTTAAGTAAGAAACTTTGCTAAAAAAAAAAAAAAAAAAAAAAAAAAAAAAAATGCAATTCAATCATTTTAAGCCCTTTTAGATGTTGGTAAAAATTTCATCACAAGCATACAGACACACTTACACGCTTACCTANTTAAGGAACGGTCAGCAAAAGCAGATAAAACAAAAAAATTATATAATGAAATAAACATTGTACACATGTGTAAACATGAGATCACACCCACTTTTCAAGTTTTCGTTGTTTTTTTTTTTTTTCATTTTCATATATGAAGAAATCCATCCAACGTGTTACCGCACACGCATACCTCTTAGATTGCATCGTCGATCAATTATTTCTCATCAAATCAAATATGACGTAAAGACAGTCTTAAAGTAACTGACACTTGGCTTATTGATTGAAGATGTGAAAATGAATGAAAAAAACTATTCATCGCTCGATGATGGTCCAATCACATGAAATGTGATGCGTGGAACTTTGCCTGAACTTCATGGATATACAAACATAATTAAATTTGTTGTCAAGTATTAAGCAAATTGCACAGCCTTTCATTTCATTTTACATGAAAGGGAATTTAGGGGAATTTCCATTAACAGACTTGAAAATCGAAGCATTTGCAATCACTGGTTCGAACAAGCCTTTCACAAGATTTCAATCTTTGAATGAGATATAAAGCTGTTAGGTAACTCTTTTTGTCTCATAGGTAATATGCGGTAAGAGATTTTATAATCTGAGGTAATGGACTTCATTTGTGAAATCCACAAAGTATTTTAGTAACCCAAGTAAGTCGACCGTGAGGCCGACGGACTTGGGTAACTTTCTCCTTTTCTTAAGATAAAGTCCTTTCGACAAAAGTCACTAAGCAGCGACACAATTTCAAACCCTCTACATACGCTTGCAGACGCATTTAAAATAAAGAGCCACATGCGGTTTTTTTAAAAGTCGTATCTATCTTTACGAATTTTTCTTTGCCTGCGGACATCTTTTCAAATCTAATTTATGGGAATATTTGTAATAAATTTTATCCGATTTTTGTGCAGGTTTGAGAATTCGAGCAGGTTGAGATTTTAATTGACAGTGCTAGTCTAACAGTCCAAGATATGCTCGTTTAACTATTAGAAATGAAAGGAAATATTTTCGTATCACCGCCTAATCATCCTCAGACGGATGTAAAATTGAATCCTTAATTATACAAAGTATCCCGTTGTCCTCGTTGTTTTTAAATTATTCCAGTTTCATGTTGAGTGACGTATACGATCAGCAATGCAAGTATTTTCAAGAGCAGTAAGGAAATAGTTTCGCGAGCATTGATTTATTTGAGACTTAAAAGCGTTCATGTTTTAATTTTTTTCCTTTTGTTTTTTTTTTTTTAATTTTTTTGTAATCTTTTCATTATAAATTTTAAATAAATTAAAATATTTTCACACATTCATAAAATGAATTTTTTTTAATAAAAAGTATTGCACATTATATCATTTAAAGAAAACACATAAAAAAAAAGAAAAAAAAAAAGACCTTTGAAATTCAAAAGACTTAAGCAACAAACTCATTTTGCACCACAAATGATTTTTAAAATTCACTTTTAGTTCGAACATTAATACTTTTCATTATATGTGTGTGCGACGGGATTGAATTTTGTTTTTTTATTTATTTTATTTAGTTTTGTGTTTTTTTTTTTTTTCTTTCTTTCGTTTTCATTTTTTAAACTTTAGTCTTTTGCTTGAATTTATTTTTTGGGAAATTTTCAAATGAGATAAACGTTTCGTAATAATCCACAGTAATCCATTTTGTTTTGTTAATAGCAACAATGACAATAATAAGAAAAACAACAACAATAACAAGAAGAATAACAACAACAACAATAGTAATAATAATAATAATAGAAATCCATTAGTTATGTTTTGTTTGCATCCTTTACAAAGACCGCTCAGTTTTTCGAGCTTCTGTTTCGCTTTTCCTTTTTGCATTTCTTACCTTGGATTTCCAAACGTAATTACAACACACCGTTTATGTATATAAGTAAAAAAAAAAAAAAAAAATGTATAGAAAAGAAAAATATATGAACGCAAGACACACAAAAAAAAAGTATCTCTTCAAAACGTTTCGTTGGCAAAATACAAATGCGACCGCGTTTAGCGTACAACAACCAAACGCTAAAACCAGTGAACGAAAACAAAAGTCAATTGCGAAGCGCAAAGTGTTTTATAGCTATTTATAATGCTGCTCATACCAATACAAAAAAACCGATAACTCGCACACACATGCATATACCATCTGTACAGCATGAAGCAGACACATCAATATCATTATTTCAAAAAAGAAAAAAAAAAAACAAAAAAAAGAGTAGAAAAAAGCAATCACACGAATTTTGTTGTTGTTGCGGTTATATCTTAAAACAACATCCACACAGCACCCAGCACCCAGTAGTAGTAGTCAGTTATTGAAAAGAAAACAAACATACACAAACACACGTACATACGCATGTGTAAATACTCATTCACAGCAACAATAACAACAACAACAACAACAACAACAACAACAAAATAAAAAACCCATGAATCTTCTGCTTCTGCTTCTTATTTTGCCTAAAAGTATTTTCTAGATAAGTATGGCGTTGTTTTTTTTTTTTATTTTTTCGTTTTTCTATGGATGAGTTAGTATGTGTTATTTAATGGTAATCTTGAATACAATTAGCAACATCTAAAACAAAGATGATAATAAAGTCAATTCATTTTTTGTTTTTTTCCGGTTTTTTTTTTTGTTTTTTATTTTATTTGTTGTCGTTCTTTAGGTTTAATCATTATTCTCTTTAATTCTATAACTATAAAACCGATAATGTTTGTTTGTTTCTTGTAAAAGAAAAAGAAAAAAGCTTATAAATGTTAAAAAAAAATAAAAATAAAAAACAATAATAACAACAACTGTTAACATCATTCTCTCGGTATAATTTTTTCCATAGCGATTTAATGAATATTCTCTAGTGCGGTTACATATAGGATTTAAAACACATATATATGCGCACGTACACACACATACATACACATTTGTGTACCTTAAATTATCTAAAATAATTTTAATAATAAATTTCAAATACTACTTAGCTACCTACCTACTGCTTACTCGTCTTTGAATTATTTGCTTCTTTTTTTCTTTTTCTTCGTTTCTCAAAATTTTAATTTAATGTTTTATTTATTATTTATTCTTTGAAACGCACACACATACACATTTTGTTAAACAACTACTAAGTACAAAAGACTTAAGTAAGAAACTTTGCTAAAAAAAAAAAAAAAAAAAAAAAAAAAACAAAATCCAATTCAATCATTTTAAGCCCTTTTAGATGTTGGTAAAAATTTCATCACAAGCATACAGACACACTTACACGCTTACCTATTTAGAAATGCACGTATATGCATACATATAAATATATAGATACATACACATATGCTACATAAAGTTAAGACACTTACTTACTTACTTACTTACTTACTTACTTATGCATTGCAGCACACTGCGATGCATGTCATTGATTTGCATACAATGACATCAGCCTGTGGTTTATAGTCTAAAGAGGGCAGATTGACATAAACATAAACGTCATCATGATGTGAGAACCATGAAATTACAAACAGTACATTGACTTTATCTCTATCTATGAGTAACTAATATGATTAATTTGTAGAATTTTCCCAATAAATATGAGACACGTTCATCACTGTGCACTTAGCCTGCCTGCAATGTACTCCCCAGAAAGAGGAGACCGATCTACTATCTAACACTATCTATTAAATCTTACTTTCAATCACATCGCATCCCCGCATCGTACTAAGTACATATCGACGTAATTGACCACTAGATCACCACTTTTTTTTTTTGTTCACATGATCAATCGCTTAGGGAATAGATGTTTACAGGGTGCGTTTAACAGGGTGAGAAGATTAGAAAGAAGTGAAGAAAGTAAACGATGTAGGAAGTGGGAGTGGGCGGCATGTTTCCAATCGGTCTATGTTATGCGTCTACCGACTAAGCACCTACAGTGAAGTATGCTCACAAATTGGACAGAGATTTGAACCCGCAAACACCGCGGTAAGAATTCCATCCTTTCCTCTTACAGCATTTTCCCGTTTTTTTTTTATATAATTCCGGAGATTCGCTAAACGTGAGGTGTTATTTGAAACTTTGTACCTTTCTTAAACAGTGATTACGGAAAAACTTGGCAATTAAAAGCTAGAAAGTTGTCAGGATTCGTGGATCATCATACAATCACCAGTCGAGTTCTAAAAATACATGAACAACTTCACCTTTGCTTGCCTGAAATTATTCTAAGTAATGAGGCTCGTTGTCTAAATGTTTGAGCAAGCAAACCTTTCTCTCTCTCTCTCTCTCTCTCTCTCTCTCTCTATCTATCTCTCTCCCTCTCTCTCCCCCTCTCTCTTGCTCTATCTCTCTCCCTCTGTTGTATATGGTAATCCAAAAAACCTAAAGAAACAACTGAACGACCTCTCCAACCAACCAACGAATGACATTGAGATGCGATTTGTAGTCCACCGATGTGATTGTAAAAGTGTCTTACATTTTGAAAAATATTGGCTGATCGAATGTCTCACTGAATGTATGTATTACTAAGCGATCTTGTCTCAATCTCTATGGCCCGAGAATGTGTTTGTTTTCAATAGAACGGAGCCACCTACTACGTACCTCGGCAAATAATGACCTTATAGTTTCAAAAATTATCTTTCGTTGACAGAATTCATTTGTTTCGATCTTTGAAGATCTAATTGTTACGCGCGAATATATTTAACCTAACTTTTCAGGGGATTTTTTCAGCTAAGAATAGATAGAGAGTTAGTTAATCCACAGAATTATTCACGCCTAGGATCTGTTCCGGAATAAGACAGTATCTTAAAGTTTTAAGAAGCATCTACAGATCCATTATCAGGTACTGTGCATCCATAGAGTGTCAATTAGAAATAAAATAACTCAAGTCTAAAATGCCATGAATCGGTCAGCGGGAAATCGTCGATCTATTCTCACTAGTGGGACAATTTGATTAGGATTAAAATTAATACGGGCAAGCATCTGTAAAGGAATTCAAGTTGTATGGGATTGAAAGCAAAAGTAACGAAGGAAGACTAGGAACTAGTTTCGGCGAGTATATAAAATCTGGGCGGCCCTCGTAGGCCGACTGTGATCACTTTTATATCACGTTATTGTGAATTGTTTTTGAGAAACTCATCATTTTGCCCGACATATGAACTTTACGAACGCACTTCTAGACTGCATAGGTGTGGGTGTTGCAAACGAACGGACAAAGTTAATCGACTTGTGTCCATCTTCATGTAGTGCGTTGACAGTTGAAATTCATTGCAGAGCGATTGATGTAAAAGCAGTGAGGTTTTCTGCTTAATCGTTTTTCTTTTTGTTTTGTCTTCTCACTTTGCTTTGTTTTTGAATTTTTTTTTTTTTTTTTTTGTATAATAACACTCAACACCATATAAATAATGCGTTATACGTAACATGTGCCAAAATAAATTTTAATGTTGACCATGATTTTTACAAGGATTCAATAAATAAGAAACGTTTACTATAGACACAACAATTTTACAAACAAATTGATATTACATTTCAAAAAAAAAAAAAAAACATTTTTTTTTTTGTTTAAATTTCCAGACATATTTTATTTAATTTTATAACAAAACAAGAAAAATTGAAAAAGAAATATACAAAAATCTTTAAAACTTGTTTCACGATCTCGTCTTCAAAGTTTATGAAAAAGTGAATTAATGAAAAAAAAGAAGAAAAAAAAAAAAAACAAAAAAAAAAAAAGAAGAAATAACGTAAACATTATGATGTTCAAAATTTTGAAGTTTTTACAAATGTGGTCAAATTTGAAACTGGCACAGCAGTCGCGGCCATTGTAACCGTTTTGTAAAGTTCAAGAGTCGTCGCGCAGCATTATCATCATCATTATCATCATCATTAGCAGCAGCACCAGCGTACAATTGCAATCGCGATCGCACAGTATAAACTTTTTTATGGCTCCTGCATTATAAACATTCATAGCTACGTTCTTCTACTATTTTTCTTGTAATTAATTAACGTTTGCTTGCTTGCTTTTCTTCTCGTTGTTTTTTTTTTCTACTCCTTTTGTCATTCGCTGGGCGAAAATTTTCATACATAATTACTACTGAGAATTTCGACACATTTTAATATAATTCTGAAATATTCTAGAATTTCATGTTTTTCTTAATAAAACTTTTATTTTAATAATTTTGTTTTTTTCTTTTTTTGTAAGAAATATTTTTATTTTCGCTCTCAACATTCAGTTTCTATAAACGAATGTCTTTTTATTTAATCGCATGCAACAACATGTAAAATAATTTGTTATCTATTGACTAACTGTTTGTCGGTATGTCTGTCTGTCCATCTGTCTGTCTATCGATCTATCTATCTATCTATTTGCTTGCCTGTTTATCTATCTCTCAGACTAGTCTGTTCATTTTTTTTTTTTGCTTTTTTTTGCTTTTTTTCTATTGCTTATCGTCTCTAACTAAAGCTGCTGTTGCTGCTAATGATGATAGTTTTACTGCAGTTTGTTGACGTTGTCATCAATGTAGTCGAGCAAGTAAACTTTAAAACAAATTCATAAATAATGTTTTTTTCTTCTTTCCGAGCTTTTTCTCTGTCCTTCTTCTTTTTTTTTTCGTTTTTGTTTATCTTTCTTCTTTTCAAATCAACGACAACAGCGAAAGAATGATAATAAAAATCATAGAAAGAGTCACAGAAGAATGGAGACAGAAATTTATCAGCTTACGTACTTATGACAATTTTAATAAATTCCGATTTTTATCAATTTCTTACTTTTTCACATTTTTCTTTACAGTTTATTGAGGGAAATTAATTTTAAAAAATTTACAAAAATTACTTTTCAATTTTATGTTTTTTATAGCTTGGGATAAACTCACCTCTTCTTATTTGATCGATTCGATCGAAACTGGGTGTCTGTCTGTCTGTCCTTCTGTCCGAAATCTATATTGATCAAATCTGACATACCAACCTAATCTTAATCGAACGACGACGAGCGCTATTGAAAACGGCTCGAATGGACTCGTTTTTTTCGAATAAGTCTTGACTTTCCAAAATAAGTCTTATATCATATGAAGAGGAGATCTTCTAAATGAATAGCTCCCTTCAGCAAAGTTGTGTAGAGTATCGAAGGATAAACCATCTCCCACTATATAATAAAATTTAAATGTTCACAAGTAAAAAAAATATATATATGTCTTTGCTTATATTTCCATAAGAAGACCTTCTGAGTGTCACAAGCAATTTGTCATAGTTTAAATGTAAGTTTTGTTATTTCGTTATTCATATTGTCCTCAGAGTGGACCTTTTCATTTACTCAGAGCCATATGTCCGTATAAATTGATGTCATTCATGCTATCAAGCAAACCATGTAGAAAATACTTCAAAAAAAACAACAAAGTCGAATATGGAACACCCATCCATCAGCAGACGATGATAAGCGAAATAATGATTTTTTTTTTTTCTTAAAGAGAGACTTGGTCTGATCTCACTCATCTAGTATCACATAAGAGAAGACAATCTCTCGGAGAAAAACAAAAACTCCCCTTCTCCTTCGTATGAAATGATCTCCGCTTAATAGTCTTTAGAATAATTGCTTTAATTTTCATTGGCTCAATGCTTTCGATCGTTTGGCATTAAGATGCTGAAAAAAGTGTCTTCTTATTTTCTTTAATCGTGAAGAGTTAAGAAGAAGCCTGACGATGTATTCTTTTTGTATCATAGTTAAATATAAGAAGACTTTAAGCGTACATAGCATTATGAGAAAGAAGTTTTAGAAAAATCTTCCTTTTATTACTTGGTTTTGCTCTTATGGCTCTCTTGAAAAATGAAAGGTATCTCATATCCATGACATATATACAGAATTATTGTAGCATTTATGTAATAATTAAATTTTGTTATTGCGTTCTTTATTCAAAGTTATTCATAAATCGTGCTATAACGTTACGGCCGATAGCATTTGGCTATAGATTATTATTATTGCCATTAGTATTACTTTACATTCAGTCAGCCCGAATCCGAACAAAAGGGATATTTTATTCCATTTGGGTCGAATCTTTAAATATTAACCTATCGCGTCTACTATTCCAGCTGACCCCCAGACCAATGTTTATAAATAAGTTTTTACCGTCTTTTTAACCCCTATGTCAAAATATTGTTTATCGTTAGCTTTACGTTTCTTCCATCTTTCTGGGAATCATTTATAGTGCGGTTTCCACATTCCACACATTTCTATGCCTTGCAACTATTTGATAAATCTAACGCCTCTATATGTACAATGAGTATGAAGACATTTTCAATTTTTCAAAATGAAATTAGGAAGTTCTGTGAACTTCCAAAGAACAGTAAATAATGTTCGTTCCTCGTAGGGTGTACGATGCAATATATGCTTTTAATTATCTCTAGCTGAATGACACACAGCTGAGTTATTTAATTTTTGCCGTGAATTTTATAAAATGCCCATTAAAAAATATGATGATGTAAAATATAACATTGTGTGACGTTAGCTGCCGGCATCGTGCGCTGCTTGAATACAAGCTGGCTTTTGGTTGGTATTTCTATTAATTTTCTTATTCTTTTTGTAACGAAGAATATAAAATCGGTGAAAATGCATGAATTCCTTGAAAGAAAAACTAAGAGATTCGGAATCTGAATAGCTATACAAAGCGATTCGATGAACCACCTTATGGTATCCCCTTTTCTTGTAGCCTTGTAGGTGATCAAGAGGGATTACAACTGAAGGTGGGCGAAATCGAACGATCGAAAATTCAAGAATTATTTTTACACGTTGATGTGAAAATTACGAGACATAAAGAGTAAATCGAATATAGATTAGACTTCAATGAAGAGGAAATATGTCAAAAGTTGTAAAATTTTACACGTGGGAAAAACAATTATCTATATCTCTGAGTTTAAATCACCATTAGGAGCGTAAAACTATAGATAGAATGGTGAACATAATCTTAAAAGTAGGCTTTTTTTCTCTTTTGCTTGAACGATGTCTTATAATTATATAGAAGGTTGCGCAGTAGTTAAGCCTCTGGTTCCCTTGAGTAACATAATACTGCAATGAAAAGATAGTGAAATTCTTGTATTTAATTTAACTACGTTTGTCTCCCCCAAATGGGTGCCTTCCTACACATCACCGAAGCATTTATGTATATTCATTTTTCCAGTATCGAATATTTCATGTCTGTCCCTCCGTCCGTTATAAACAATCACTCGTTCGCATAAATAAAAATCCGATTTCAAATCTGAATAAGCCGTATCACTCAAAGAACACGCCCACACTACAACATGAATTGAGAACACCTTTAAATTGAATAGCATAAAAATGACGCTCTTTGCTCTATTATCGTAAACTATAACAGATGTAAAGATAACAAGTTCCAAGAATATTACGTAAGTATTTTTAGGCTAACCATACAATGATGAAAAAAATCTGTCACGACCACCGCATATTATAGATATAGCCTTTTAATATAAAGTTGGTGGGTATAAACAATCGGATTACAGTTGAACACAATTTTCCAATTTGTGTTTCTTGTGTTGTCCACATCCTAACTCAACGTCTGTATCGAAGTTCATGCCAATGTCTTCAATACTTAATGAGATACCTGCCTTTAACTTCTATTTGACAGAAAGAGTATTTTTGACTCGAGTATATTTTTCATTCAAATCGGTAGAAGCTCGCCAAGATCGCTTTTTGAGTTAAGAGAATAGCCAGAAGTGAGACGATTTTAGATCAATGACAGTTTCTTAAGGATTTACTTTGAATTCCTTTGCTTCTTAACCGTTTTGTCGGATGGAAGAAGGTCCAATAACAAAAAAGGTTTATACCCGCATTCTGAACAACGGCACAGAGACATCACAACGCGGAGCACATCTGTTTCTGGGTAAATTGCAAGACTTCACAATCCTGTTTTGTAGTAAAACTGGTATCAGAGCAAATACAAAATCGGAACAACTACAACAATAATCCACATTGTTTTCTTTCATGCCTAGTGATCGATCACAACGCCAGAATATATCCCTTGGTCTTAATAGCTTTTGATCACCGTTTTCGTTTTAGTTTTCGACATATATATGACTATCAAAAATGAACAAAAACGGCTACATATATAGCCACGGAAGCACGTTGTCATTAAAATCGAGAAAGATACAACAGACGTACAGAGTGCATGTCAAGGGTTAATCAGACGGGAACTGTTTTTTGAGACGAAAGAATTTATTGTTACTACAGACGATAAAGTAATATCCACACGACATTACTCAAGGCAAAGTAATGTCAGACAAGAAATAGAAACAGAATTATGCCGAGGATGCTGAAGCGGTCTAAAAACAATAGATCACATCATTGGCTGATGTACAACAATAGCTAACACCGAATACCTTAACCTTTTTTGCAGTGAACTTGGTAAGGAATGATTTGCATTTGGATCCTATACTCTGCAGTCCTGTTTTACTTTAAATACTTTTTTATAAATCAAACTATCAAATGAATTTTATTGCATACATATTTCTTCCATGATATATTTGTTCCGCCATCTCGCATACTTGAGTGAGATAAATACATGTGAATGCTATGATAACAGGCGCAAGTAAGCATGTAAAATAGTGCATGGTGGAGAAACAACAAAAACGAGAAAGCTACGATGTTTTGGGAAAAAACAGGTCATAACTGACCGATCAATTAACGCCAATAAACCGAACAAGATCGTTCGAAATTGACAGGAAAGGATAGATATTATAATATCGGTTAAACAAAATACACAAACAACGTACTCTAATGAGATTGCGAAATATGGGAGATGGCACAAGAGATGAAACTAATGTACAATGTGCGAAAAGTGACAACAACTTCCGTCTCCCGTAATGCTTTGTACGCGACTAGTGTCAAAAACAGCAATAAAAGGGAGATATAATATACTGGAGAAGGCACATAAAGCGATGCTTGACATCAATAGATAGAAGAGCCATAATGATAGAATCAATAAATCGAAAAAGCATCAACAGAAAAATTAGTCAAAAAAAAGAATTGAGCCTAAGACCTTGATGGTTGAATTCCCAGCTCTCAGTTGAGGAATGTAGAAATTCAATAATAATAACATTTAGAAATCAAATGGTTTTCTATTACTTAGCTTAACTAACTTAATGCCTATGCTGGGTAACAAAATATTCGACATACGCCTAACATAATAATAAAAAAAATTGTATTTGCTTTTTCGTTACATTTAATTTATTATCATTTAATCGAGGATTAACTAATAAAGAATTTTAATTATTACAATTTTCAGTGTTGTTGTTATTGAGCGCCATCGTTATGATGACGATGACTTGACAAGGTCGATTATGTTTAAAAATCATTTAATTAGAAGTCATAGGCGTTTTTTATACATAAAATTCATTTAAACAAATTCGATTCGTTCACCATATATATACCATATATATATATATATATATATATATATGTATCATAAATATATATATATATATATGTTCGTATATATGTACATATGTTTGAATACACATTTTACAAATATTTTGATACTTACATCTATATATGTATATTTCCGGTTATAGGCAAAAAAAAAAAAAAAAAAAATCTCTTAATATATAATATATTCATAAAATTGATGATATCGGCCTTTTATCGTAAATCAAAGAGAATTTTTTCAAAAACATTAAAACCTCTTCCAATGAAACGATACAAACAACCTAACTAACATATTCACATTAAATTAAGAAGTAAACATTTATTTAAAAAAGATTTTGTAATTTATTTTTTTAAATTTTTTATATGATAAAAATATCGTCCAAAAAGAAAAAAAAAACACTGAGTTAAAAGAATGGAATCTCTAAGACTAAGAATACGGGCTAAGGTGTTGTCCTTCAAGGAATTTGCTTTATTGAAAATTTCATTTGCTTCTCTTACATCTTTCCATTCCGAGCAGCTATATATATATAGATGCACCAATGATTACACGTGAAAAAACAAAGTTTCTTCTAAAGTCTTTTTTAAAAGGAGAGTCGAATTTTTTTTTTTTTTTTTTGTTATTAAATTCAATAAATTGATTTGTTTTAATAAGCGGCTATTAAGCTAATGGTGCTTGGCACCACCAACCGGATTTAGAAAAAAATCGAAGTTTTACTAATCACAAATGAAAAAAAAAAAATAGTACAAATCTTTACTTGTATGCTTGGTTGCGTGCATGTGTGTGTGCACAAACTAATTGAAGAGAATTTACTATTTATACTCTATTGTTAACTTAAGGGAATGTTATGCTAAGTTAATGCGTATGTATGTAACATGTATGTAACATTCAGAAGAATCTGAGGTAAACCCAAAGTTCATTATACCAGACTTAGATCATTTCTACGATCACTCCTTTCATGTAATGCATGCAAAGAAAATTTCCATATTAAATACCCGGAGCGCTCGAGAGAACGGCCCGACCCGAACCATTTTCATTAGCGTTCATCCTTCGATCAAAAAATGTCGTTTTATCAAATCTCATCGGGATATCTCAAAAGTTGCAACCCGTAGCTTGAAAACAAGACAGAGAGACAAACAAACGGACAGACGAACTTGGATCGAAGCAAAAAGTGATTCTGATTCGATTGGTTTAATAAAAGGTAATCCATCTCAAATTCCTTTGTGTGTTGCATACATTCGCACAAACTTAATATACCCTTGTACCACAAAAAAATCGTTGGAAGACCGTTATTTTGCATATTGAAAGGGAAAAGGAGCAGCAAGGTTTAATTTTCCGCATTTTGTGGTGAAAGCTACTATAAAACCATAACTTAATGTATAAAATTTCCGTAATAAATTTGGACTATGTTGGTACATTTTGCAGAACCCCTTCCGATAAAATGACAACAAACTTTAATAGAACCATTAAATGAATTATTGCTATAAAAAATAGAATACAACCGTAATTTGAGGTATAAATCTGGTCCTATTAAATTTTATGGCGCCCTTCCCCGCCCATATAATAATTCGCCTACAAAGTGCGTTTAACATTTGATACTTTATCATGAAGATAGAAAAAGAATTCGCATTAAGCGAAGCGATATAGGGTACTTATATGTCGGCTTTGCTTGCCTATGATGTTTTAGCTTAAATGAAGACTGAATGAAAAATAAAAAAAATGAAAAAATCGAAGAAAAAATATTTAGTTAATGAGAAATTTGCAATAGATTCAAATTTAGATTTAAAGATCCGAGATGCTAATGACCTTTTTACTGATTTGTGTTTGTCTAAAACTTGCGTCAATGATTACAAATAAAGGCACCGTAAGTATTTACATACATTATTGGAATTCCCAGATTACTTAAACCAAAAACACCAAAAGTATAAACAAATGACTGAGATAATTGAATATCATATAAACAAATTTATTGCCATTGGAAGAATATGCTTGACTTTTCAGTTCCTTTTGCATAATTTTATTAATGCATTCAAGCCCTTGGTAACCGTTACGATAAAGGAAACGGAGCCAATTAAACATTTTATATGCTTCTTAATTCTTCTCCTCTACTGAATTGTAAATCTTAAGAGTCGAGGAAATTTTCTCCCAAACTTGTCTGTAATCACATGCGATATTTTTCTTCTCCGGTGATATGATAGTTATGATAGTTGCAGTTATACAAAAATATCGCTATATACCTAATTCTCTTTTTACACGATAGATACGTTCCCAAAAGTACATGTAAAAAAATAGTCGTGCAAAAAGAGAATTAGGTGTAAGCAATATTAAAAAGTTCTTTCTAGAGTTCACTTAATTTATTTCGTGCTTACACATTTTAATTCATTAAATATATTATAAAAAATAACTTCTACTTTGGAAAAAGGGAATTATACCTGAAATTCATAAATATAAAATCGTGTTAAAACAAAATAATTCGCGTAAAAAAAGAAATTTTTTCTTTTGAACTCGTGTTAAATCCAATCGTGTAAAAAGAGAATTGGGTGTATGTAGGCCAGAAAATCTTGATAATTCCGTACGTGCACAAGAAACCTTCTTATAACACGGCATTCTACTACAAAGTTTCACTCGAAAAGAAAATTGCTTTAGCGCTCTCATAACATCGTTGTAGAAGTAACATAATAGGATTATTTATAAAATTACATTACGCAAGGAGGACAAGCAAACAAAACAAGCTTACAAAGATTTTTAAAAGGCAGATGGCAGATGCACCAAATCTAGAAGGAAGTTGAGAAAGTGAAGATAATACTGTTTAACCAAACAAAAGTTCTCGTTTAATTGTATTGAGCAACGATGACGTAGAAAATTATTAGAAATTGGAAATCACATTAAAATAATTTTCTTCTGTTTCCCCATAAAAATCAATTTTCTGCGGAATTTAAAAAACAAAAAGTATATATTTTTTATATATTTTTTGGACATTCGCATCTATTCCTGTATAACGCGCACATCTCACATTACCAAACGTTTGCGAGGGCGTATTTACAGTGTTATAGGTGGATTACATGTATCATAAACCAATGCACGCAAACACAATGAACTTGACAAGGCACGATTTGCATATGGATCCTTTACTCCGCAGTCCTGTCTTACTTTAAATGCCTTTTAATGAATCAAAATACGAAACAAATTTTATAGCATACATATTTCTTTCATGAGATATTTATTCCGTCATCTCGCATACATGTGAATGCAATCAGTTAGTCGTAAATCATTTTTTCTTGTTTTTATTTAAACTATCGATAACCGTTACATTAATCAATTAGACGAATAGGATTTTAAAGGAGCTAATGAAGAACTCCTTGAATATTTTAAGAATATTTTCGATTGTTTTCGAAAGTATGTGAGGGCTGGAATTCGTAGTCGCTGTCGTGTCCACATTGCGATAACAACTCATCGTAGGATTCATTGTAATTGCCAATCCTGTGAAGAGGACAAGAATACATTGATTCCCCATTTTCGTATTGCTTTAGAGGTCCTCGAATATTAAAAATCTTTGGATATCGAGGATGCCACGATGTACTACGATGTTTAGCTTTGTCATCATTGTAATTAAAGAAAACATCATGACGTTTACCAAAAATGCATAGAGACGAGTCCCTTTTGCTTTTCATACACAAATTTATACAAAAGCTCATCGCACTGCCACTGTCAATAGTACGCCAAAATTCAGGTAATTCGCAATGGTTCGCAACACCATATAACTATCTTTGACAATACACACACACCCGATTGGACTTTTTCAAATTACAACGAAAAAGTTTTTTCGCATCAAAACCTTTGAAATGCTTCGAGCCAGCTCAGAATAAGACAAGCGAAAAGAAATGATTAAAATAAGAAAAAAAATATATTTATTAAGCACTAAAAAATTTTGTAATATTTTTCTATTAAAACTAAGGACAAAAAAGAAGAAAAAAAGAAAAATAAATTCGGTCGGGATCGAATCTTTTATACCCATCACCGTTTAGCCAAAAAAAAAAAACAAAAGGAGGAAAAGAATAGAACTTGCATGTTCTATAATATGAAGCGGGTGCAGCTGATTTTTTCTGTTTTCAAAATAATAGTTTTTGTCGTATAGATATGTGGGCATTGAAAAGTTTCGGTCGATTCCAAATTCTTTTGCAAATTTGTAGGCGATATCTTCACTTCTTTCGCTAACGGGATACCATATATACTATGAAGTTGCGTCAACAGACAGATAGACAGACGAATGGACGGACATGTTCAGGTGCAGTCCAAATTTGACATTGGCCAAGTTCTTATATACTTTATGGAGGTTTTGAAGCTTGTTTCTGCGCGTTATAAAGGTATTGAAAAAATAATGAAATTTTGGTACACTATAATATTGGGGAGGCGTGGACAACTTTTTTCATTTTTGTACACAAATCCTACAGCATCGTCCATAGAATATGCGATCAAATTTTTATACATTTATTTGCTATAGTCTATGAGTAATGAGCAAAAAACCAACTTTTCATTTCCCTTTCAAAAACAAAGGTGTTCTGAGTTTACGTGGTGCTGTGGGCGTGTCCTTCGACCGTTTTGGCCCGTTTTTAGTGCCAACCGGTGTGCAAGAACTTCCACTGTTTCTACCAAATTTGAAGTCGTTAGCTTCATTTTTGTGGCCATGCGAAGGTTTACAACAGACATTTCCCCAACGGACAGATGGACAAGCTTAAATCGATTTAGAATTTGATCCTGATCAAGAATATATATAGTTTGTGGAGTCCCTTCTGGGCGTTGCAAACGTTTTGACAAAATGAATAGACCTCTCAGTCTTCGGTGATGGGGATAAAAAGAAGAACTGAATACCAAAAGAATATTGATAGAGAAAAGAAAGCCAGTGTTGTAAAAAGTTCATATAACCATTGCAAAATTGTTGGCAGTGTGTTCTAAAAATTCCGTTCATTAATCACAGTAGCAGGTTTTTTGAAGATCCATTAAATCCCACCATCCGACATAAACTGCAACATAAGCTGAGAAAATCTCTTGTGTACGATAGCAAACATCCATCGATTACAGCAGTGAAAATGTAAACGGATACTTCTATTTTCAATACCAACCTGATCCTACAATGCATGTACAAAAAGGAAAAAGCCGGGTAGGACCAACCCAAGCTAAATTTCACTTTGTTATTTCTTTTTTTTTTTTGCGAATGAAGGTAGGAGATGTAAAAGATTCGACCATAGCCGTAAATAATTTTCTCATTTGAGTTTCTTTTGTTCACAAGACTGTAGAAGGGTCCATCAGCTGCATACGATATGATTTCGAATATCCGTTTAGCTTAGCAGTTTCGTTAACACTAGAACTACCGAGTACGTCATTTTGATCCTTTTTAATTCTTGTTCTTGGTGTTCTTTTCTCTGACTTTTACTTATACGAAAAGAAGTTCCCCTATATGTCTATAACCAATATTTTTATACCTGATCCGGTTTTCGAGATACGGACGACAGATGCATGTTTTTACCAAGAGTCATCTTGATCCTCTTTTTGTACTCAATCGTAAAATTGAAGTTAAGAGGCTGAGATTTGATCAATTCTCAATCTAATGTTGAAAAAATAATTGCCTACGTACACGCCCATCATAAATGAGAAACAAAAGTAATCTCGAAAAACAATGATAATTTTTTCATATTTTCATCTATCTGCGCATGTGCACAGATCGCAAGCATCTTTATGGCAATTTTCAGCTTCTTATCTCCTTTTTGGTGATTGTGCGAATTTCACGAAAAAGTGGAGATCAAAATGATGCTCTTCGGTAGAAATAGATATATAAAATTTTATAAACAGTTTTTTCTGAATTTTTTCTTTATACCCACCACTGTAAGCTGGGTGTATAATCATTTTGTTTTTTCCCGTAATGTATGTAACACCCAAAAGGAAGCCTCAGAGACCCTATAAAGTAAATATATTCGTGATCGGCGTGGAATTCTGAGTTGAATTAGCCATGTCTGTCCGTCTGTATGGTGTGCGCTGTTAGCACTCTCTTGGTCGCAAAAATGAAGATATCGACCTCAAATTTGGTAGAGACATTGGAAGTTTCTGTACGCAGGTTGATATTGAAAATGAGCGAAATTGCTCAGAGCAAAAGTGCGCAATGGAGCGTAAAGTAAACGCAACTCAGTTTTTTTTAACAAAAATTTTTAGATTTTTGCTCCTTACGCGGAAATAATTAAAGTTGAAATTTTTCACATTTACTTTATGAAATGCTTTAGGTCCAAAAATGGGACCAACCAAAAATAGGCCATGCCCACACAAAGTCACCAGTAACTAAAGTTTAATTTTTTGACTTTTTTAAGGTTTTATGCTTATTTATCACAAGGCAAACAAGACAGAATGTTTTAAATTATTTTGTACACTCCTTAAATGAAGATATATTATCTGCCTAAGAAGGGGTTAATTTTGAAATGAATCCGATAGACAACACGATTAATTTTTTCTTAATAATACCAGCGATATGGGTATCAAATAAAAGAACTTGGACAGGAGAATGCGAAAAACGTAGCGGTGGCTATGAGGGGTCCGACCCTCTTCGCATATATCTTTTTTTTTGTTTTTTTTGTTCTTTTTTCTGAGTTTTTTTGCTTTTTTTTTTTTTAATGCAATTTAAGTTTTATATTAAAATCAAGATATAATTTTCCTGTTTTTTTTACAAAATCGCGTTAAATCTTTGCATTTATTCTCGCCTACAGGCATGTCTGTGTGTGCGTTATGATTCGTTTATTAATGTATTTTTTTTTAATTTCGTTCTATTTAGGGTTCAAAACAATGACATTGCATCCGTCTTTATTGAAACTGAACATCTTCGTTACGTGAACACTTTTAAAATTCCTAAAAGGTTACACTATTTTTTGTGCTTTTTTGCAATGCATTCGCAAAAAAAAAAAAAAAAGAGAGAAGAAAAAAAGTACATTATCTTTTTATTATTATTGCACAGGCTACTGATTATTATTCATTAATGTCGGCATTGATTCATAATATAATAGTTTAGAGTTTTGTTTTTGTTAACACATCCGTGAAAATCGAATGAAGAGATATTCGCTTCTCTCCCTCTCTTGCCTGTTTATTCATTTTTCTTTTTCATTTAATGCATATTTTTATAAATGATTGCACACCTTTTTAAGATCTTATAAATGGAATAGTGAAATAAAAATACATACACACGTGCAAACATACATATACACACGCACACATATATATATATATATATTTCAATATCTGGTAATACACTTTGTATAACAACGTACAACAATGTAAAGCAATGTTAATTATAAACAGCAAACCAATAAGAAGACAATGCTGTCAATTATTGCAGCATTGCAGCAATCAACGATGCTATCATACCGGCAGATGCACAGATGTTCATACAAATGGAAAGAGGAATTGTATACTTAATAATCAGCTTGTTGATGACGTAAAATATGCTTAAGTATCGATTAATATATCATCATTTTGTAGATGCTTTGCATGGGAGGCGTGCATAATATTTGTCTCATTAATGATATGAGGGAATTAAAGCAAAGCAATTACGTAGTTTCTTTATTTAATCAAAAACATAAACTCAAGAATCTCGTATTCAATCAGATAGTCTCTTGAATGTATAGAATACATGTACCGAAGGAAAAACTTGTTTCATTTCCTAGAATTTTTTCATTAATATATTTATTTATTTTTTTTTTTTTGATTTCTTCTACACATATATCATAGCTTCAATTTCGAAGATCTTCACGAAGATCTTTCACGTTTAACGATTTTAAAAAATTTTTAAATTATTTATTATCGCTATTGCTACTTGACATATCGATAAAGCATTAATAACGCGTCAGAAACTATACAGAAAATCTTTCGATCAGTATTTGAGAAGATAGAAAATTGCAAGCAAAAGTCCAGAATCCCAAGGCGTTGGAACTTTAAACTGAATAAAACCCCACATCATGTTCTCTTGCAGCTGTATTACTATAAGTAGTACATAGAGAGACCCTGAGGAACTCTCAGCTCGAATGTTTCTAATGTCGTTTAATGTCTGATTAGTGAGTAGGGCTATGTGCGACTAAAGGCATGTAAAGCTGTTGTATAGAACTTTACCCTCAGTAAAAACCCAGCTTACGATTTATCAGAAGACGATCCTCCCCAGATTACTGCTAAGAAATTTTATGTCGAGAAGAGAAAACGATCTGATAGCTCAAACGCTTGCAATGCCATCTAATGCTAAGTTACACGTGTCTGTAGGTTCACGTTACCCGCTTTCCCTCAAGAACCCCCTTTTAATTCAAATTAATCTTTTCTAACTATTGAATTGGTTCGATTCCTTCCAATTTTTATCGTATTGAGCAATATGCCGCGGACTCAATCGAGTCATACTCATGTTTGGAAAGTGATGACAAACAAAAATTAACTGCCTTGAACAAAAGGCTTATGCTTCTTGTGAACGGGGGGCTATCATGGCCAACCCTATGTAAATACTTTCGAAACATATTATGATTACAATCACTTTCACAGACAGCTTCCTCGGCCTTATGGTTTCCATACGGACATAAACTCTTAAGCTCAATTCCCTTTGATGCTGTCGTCTCTCCTCGTTCAACACATCAGTGTATTAAATTTCATTTTGTGCGCCTGTAGGCTGAATGCAAGAAGATTGGACGGAAAGACAAGCTCAGAATCATTTTCTGAATCGATAGGGTAGAAAAAATGATCTGGCGCAAGCCAAAAATGAATTCTTTCTACACTAACTAGAATCGCTTTGGCTCTCTTTTCAATGATTGTATATTTAATTACATTTTGTTTCCGCAATTACTTTCGTAAAGCGACCACAAGAAGAAGATGTAGCACGTTTTTCTTAGTTTTTGCATTTTTCGTATAGCGGTCGCTAAAATATATATAAATTATAAATATTCTCGATCACTGTGAAATTCTTTTATTATTGTTGTTGGAATATTCGAAAATGCAAAAATTGGATTTGTGGATTTATAAGAATATAAACATGTGCACACGCCTCATATTATGAAAAAAGAAAAATAATTATAATCACGCTATGACAATTAAGCATGACTTGACTTGGTCTCTAATTTGTAAAGGATGAGTTAAATGTAGAAAAATTAAACTAAAAAAATTCTCTCATAGATTTCTATTCAAATTATTTTGCACTATCATCCAAATTAACTAAAATTAACGCTTTAATAAATATTTAATTAAGTTGCAATTGAAAGTTTTTTGAAATTCATTTGATTTGCTACCTCTTATATGCATATATATATATATATATATATATATATATATATCTACATGTATATATATATGTATGTGCTTTTATGATTACAACTCAAACTCAAAGCGTATCTTCTTTTGGCAGCAAAACTCCTTAGAGAAATTCGTATATGTACATAGAATTGAATATATATATGAAATATATATATATATATATATATATATGTATATATATATTTTCATAAATAACATCATTAGTTTAGTTCACCCGTTCGAGGATGATGTACTATAAATATTCACCTTAAAAATAACAATTAATGATCTCCTAATCTAGTTATACATAATAAGTTATACATAAAGGTAAGCGTGCGCACATGCATTCAAAAAAATAAAGGTATCTAAAATGTCTATCTATCTATCTATCTATGTTTTTGGCTTATAAAAAATCTTCCTTTCACTTCGCTAAGCACTTCAACGGTGGGCGAACATACAGAACATGACAGCGAAAAATTGGTGATTGTATATCGTTCGATCTGTATATAGTATCTGACAGTCACGTTTATAATCAATATTTATTACTTTTATTTCGTTTTTAACTCATAAACTATAACCGCTTTTTTAATATTTTCTTCATAACTTTTTTAATTTTCTTCATATGAAATCTTTTTATTAATTAATTATTATCTATTATTAATTATGTATAATAAATTTAATAAAGAGCTACGAAACTACTTGTTACTGAAATCGTATTAAATTAATTTACTTTTTTAAACAATTATCCAACATTTCCATTCACCTTATATTATAATCCAGATATCTATTTATTCTCCTCCAATTTAATATAATTAAAATGCCCTCACTAAGAAAAGAGACAAGCAAAAAAAAATTTCATTCGGAATCATTTTGCTCGATAATAGTAATCAGCAGTTACTTGAACAGGAAATTAACGACCTACGTACATATTTCCATACATCTTTACAACGAAGAATTACTTGCTACAAAGGGATCTACTAAATCGATCAGAATATTCAGGTTGGATAGAACTGTCCATGAAAATTAGGATTTCAAAAATTTAATGACATCAAGTTAATGACATCACCTATAAAAAATTGATACAAATTTTGCTTTTATATGAAAAAAAAAACTAATTTTTATTAATTTACACTCAGAAGTTCAATTTACTATTCTTAGCATTTATTTTACCCCCTGCGCAAGGAGGATGATTTGGCAGCATTATGGTATTTCAGTGTACATTTGCCACACGTTCGTTTTTTCAGTTTAACAGAGAAACTATATTTTTTCCAGAAAAACTATATTTTTTTCAGAAACAGCATTTCCAAGGAATGTACAACAAAGTCAGTTGCAAAATCACTTTTGAAAAGTAAAAACATTTCTTAACTGATTTTTGAAAAAATTTTTTACAGAAGTTATAGTGTCAACTATTTTATGACAGTGACAACTACATAATTCATCATTGATCAATAAATTAGAGCCAAGTTTTGAATACGACGGCCCACGCCCATTTTTCAGTTTAAAGCAATCAAATCGGTGTTGACAGGGAAGAATTCCATCAAGGTTTAGGTGAGAAGGACTCAATATCAGAAAAGTTGGTTCTAGCAGACTTAATCACGGACTGAAAAGCACTTTGAATTTATGATAAGTCGGAAGGAATGCACAGCAAATTCAATTTCATCCTCACTATTGAATTTTATTTTAATGATTGTGGCGATTGCAAAAAAAGGACTTCGTACGTGCTGTCAACGAAGGTGTTAAAACAGCTGTGTTCAGACAGAGCTGCAACGTTTCGCTTTTACTGCACTTTTATTGGGATTATTCTCACTCATTTGGCTAATACAAATGTCACTTGTTTTTCTCTTTTTTTTTTTTTTCAATGAAATATAAATAAGCCAACATCGATAATGTTGAATTTTCCAAAATATTTACGGGAAAACATAATAAAAATTAGTGAAAACTGAACATAAATCATCAAAATGTCGAATACGCAGCGTTCTTTTGCCCAAAAGCTGTCGAAGTGAGTGCAAATTATTGTAAAAATTGCATAAAATGTTGTTTTTTCAAACGGGGCGTTTGCTTTACTTTTTTTTTTTTCTTATTTAAGAAGAATTGGAAAAGTGAAAATTTTTTCATAATTTGTTTAAAAATTTACAGGACTCACGCAACGGATGTGCGTAAAAATGTGATTAATTGTCACATGCACACGAAGACAACCGACTCCTCATCAATGTGTTCATCAACGGTAAAAATCTCTCTGCATTAACTGTATTAATATTAATAAAACAAATCGGACGCTTAACAGTCACTAGCCATAAGAGAAAGCTAATTGTTTTCTTGGCGATTATAATCTTGTATCACAATTGAGGTTCCAGAGGAGTAGTCGCAGTACGACTTCCCAACATAAACTTTGTGGTTAACTCACAAAAAGCACGAAAAAATTGGCCTTTGACTTGTAAGGTTTCTGTGATGTTGCTCAGAATACGATTGTAGGGTGAAAAGGTACTGGGGATTGCATGTCGGTTGATTTATTTTCATTCATGCAAATACCAGATGTAATTGGGTTTCTGATCATAGTTTACAAAGTATTAGTATAAACGGCAGTGTTTTTATTTTAAACTTTTTTTAATGTATTTCTGGTGGAACGAGTTATTCCGCGTCATTCCTAATTAATGGGATGGTATTTGCTAACCTTCTGAAACTATCCTAACGCAATAGTTCGTACTATTTAATTAGGTTACTTTTACTTGGGTGATACAAAATTGTTTTTACGAGGCTTTTAAAAGGTTTATCCAAAAGATGGATGATCTGATTGGCATTTTTAGAAGTGCAAAAAAAAAAAAAAAACAAAATTAAATTGTTTTCTTCTCATAGCTTTCTTTGACTGAACCGGTGGAGCCATTGGATTATGAGGAGTTTCTAAATCAACATATGAATATATTAAATCGAGACCCTTTGAAGCATATATTAGATTTTCCTCCAGCTGATGTGACCGTCAAGACTGTGCCACGTAAAATCCGAACTTTAGAGCATATTACGCCCGAGGAAAACATGTAAGCTTAAATTCAGTAAAAATCGTAAGTGTATTTACACACCTTTTCGAAAATTTTCAGCGCTGACTTGCCAACACATGTTCAAGAATGCGTTAACTGCTATGTGCGTCCTTGGAAAGTTGTGGAATATGCTCAACGCCATTATTCCAGCTCTTGTTGTACTCGAGAACGTATTGATCGAGGCACAATCAGCCCTTCAGCATATCAACAAGAATTCGAAATTGATAAAGATTTCGCTTCATTTGATGAATCATCACTGACTGACCATAGCAGCTGCACACCCAGTTCACGTCAGTCAATAGCAAGCCTTTCTTCGGTAAGCTCTTGTACTGATACTCTTACTCCACGTGGTTCCTGGGCTAGTTTCGATTTGAGACGTTCCATTAATGATCCTTTAATACCAAGTTTATTGGATGATTTACCACCGGAACAAGTTGATCAAGCTAATGAAATTAAAAGGCAAGAAGATAGGCAAGAAGCTTTGTTCTCTCTATATCCAGAGGCAGAAGCTGAAGATTTGATCGAGCGACGTTTGCCGGCAGAAATACCTATTGAGCACGTTGGCCATAGAATTTTTGTCAAATGTTTACAGTTGCGTTTGGAACTAGAGGTTGAACCAATATTTGCCTCCATGGCTATATACGATGCTAAGGAGAAGAAGAAAATATCTGAGAATTTTTATTTCGACATGAATTCGGACTGCTTGAAACGCATGCTAAGCTCCCATGTACGCTGTGCTGACGTCAGTACACAGAGTCGGTCTGCTATTTTCGAAATTAGTTATCCTAGCAATGATCTGTTTTTGGTAATACGCTTGGAAAAAGTTTTACAAGGCGACATTAAAGATTCGGTGGAACCTTATCTCAAAGACGATAAAGATAAGTGTCGTGAAAAAGCCAAACAGAATGCGGCTGATTTCTGCGAAAGATTGGGAAAGTATCGCATGCCTTTTGCATGGACTGGTATCTATTTGACCAATGTATTTAATGGTGACAATTTTGAGGGCAAGGAGGGAAACTGTGCTACATTAGAAAGGGAAAGCGGCGGTGGTTCCTTATCTGCTGCGATTAGTTCTAATAGTTTGGATCGCAAGTCGTCTACTAGTAGCTTTGACCAGTTGCGACGAAAAGCAAATGATATGAGCGGAACTTTAACGCGTCGTGGATCTCTAGAACGCAAAGAAAAGCGACGATCTTGGTCTCCTGATGATTTCGCCAATGTAGTCGAGTCGTTTCGTCCCATTACGATAACAGTGTCCAGTTTCTTCAAACAGGAAGCAGATAAAATGAAAGACGAAGATCTTTATAAATTTCTGCTGGAATTAAAAAGACCCAGTTCGGCGATGAAGAAATACAAATGTATACCAGGTTCCATAAGATTAGAAATATCTCCGTGCCCAGAGGATATAAAAAATGCTCTAACACCAGACCTAGCTAAGGTAGTACCGTTTGTTGAAGATAATACGAGACCAATAAAGGAGATTTTAGAGCTTCCGCCTATGGTTATTTATAATCCCCACTATACGTATCGTAATCTAGTGTTCGTGTCTCCGAAAGAGTTGAATTTCTCCTCACGTGCAGGGTCAGCAAGAAATATTGCTGTAAAAATACAACTGATGGCTGGTGAAACGCAAAATGATGCCATCAACGCGATTTTTGGCAAGTCATCTAGCCCTGAATATTCCACTGAAGCTTTTACAGCAGTTAATTATCATAATAAGTGTCCAACATTTTATGATGAAATTAAGATTGCATTGCCAGCGAATCTCAAACAAAACCACCATCTCTTTTTTACTCTATATCATGTATCGTGTCAGAAGAAGCCTCAAGAGACGCAAGTATCCGTGGAAAGTCCTGTCGGCTATACTTGGCTACCTTTATTGGAGGATGGAAAATTAAAAGTGGGAGAATTTCAATTACCGGTTATGGTGGAATTGCCCCCTGAAAACTATTCCTTTATACCGCCAAACGTTCATTTACCCGGGACAAAATGGCTTGACAATCACAGACCAGTTTTCACCATTACGATAGAGGCAGTGACTTCAGTGCATACTTTGGACGCTTACTTAGATCGTTTCTTTTTAATGTGCGAATATTTGGATTCACGTAAAATACCAGCCCGAATCGGGGAAGCGAATATGGAAAACGAAATGAAAAAATGTTTACTAGACATAGCCAACGCAGAGCGTGAACATTTGGTTAAAAATCTACATTTAGTTTTGGATAAATTGATCGAATTGCTAATCACCACTTACAAGATAGGTGGTCAAACTTTGTCTTTGGGTTCTACTGTGTTTGAAGTGTTGTGCTTGGTATCAGCACATTTGGCGATACTAAGCGATGATTTAATAGTTGATCAGTACGGAAGACAGATGTTACTCGCCACATACGTGCAATTTCAGAGCAAAATTCCTCATCCGTTTTGCAACAAGCGACGCATAACTTGCAGCCGCAGCAACAACGAAGAAATTAATACTACGTCGTTTTCAGACACTTATAGTTTGTATGACAATGTGTTAACCGGTCGCAGCTTAGATCGTAAGGCTAAACTGCTTCAATTCGATCTGCTCAAATACTAATTTTTTCAAAAAATACTTTTTATTTTACAATATTTAGAAATGACTGTAGAAATGTCGCCCACATTTATAGGACGTGACGGTCAAATACGTCTATTACATGAAGAGCTGGCACTTCATTGGGTAGTGGCTAGCGGTCGTGCTGCTGAACTGGGGATGAGCAATTCCTGGTTTTTGTTCGAGCTTATCATTAAATCTATGGTAGAGCATCTGGATTTGGCCCGCTGCCTACAAGCACCCCGCAAACAAAGGTTTCCTCACCAATTCACAGACGACATTTCCACATTGGTTCATTTAGTTACCACTAAAGTTGTTGGCTACCATAGTAGTGAACCGAAATTGGCTCAATCATTAAATGCAAGCCTCAGTTTCTTTATCTTCGACTTATTCAGTATTATGGACCGTGGTTTTGTATTTGGTCTCATTAAGACCTATTACAAAGTTTTAATATCGAAAAATGCTTCTATACCGGATTTAATGAATTATAAAATAGATTTCTTACGTATTGTATGCAGTCATGAGCATTATGTGGCTCTAAATTTACCGTTTGCTACGCCATATACTACAATCTCGGCTCCTTGTAGTCCAACGCCAAGTACTACATCCAATCACAGCATTACTTCCTATGTAAGTTTTATTTGAAGAATCCCTACTGAGATCAAAAGTTCTAGAGAGATCAGAGTTTTTTTGTTTTCTCAGAGTTCCATTGAACGAGCTTTACATGCCGATTTGAGTATAGATTTCAGGCAGCAACATTTCTTGGTGGGTTTAGTTCTTAGCGACTTGGCTACCGTTTTGGAAGTCCCGTAAGTCAATCACATAACACTTTTTTTTCCGATTTGCAAATATTTGTTTACAGGAATCCACAGCTTCACGGTAAAGCTATACGCTGCATACGGAATCTAATGACCTCGCACGACTTGGATCCTCGCTACAGCGATTGTGAATCGAGAGCTCGTGTGGCCTCACTCTATTTACCCCTACTCAGCATAGTTATGGATGCTATACCGCAGCTGCATCAGTATTTGACCGATAGCAATGACCGGCTTCACAGCGTTGGTCTACTCGACGACTACCAGGGACCGCATTCAACTGTAGCGACCACCACTATTAGTCCCGAAATAGCTTACGCCATTTCCGGTTCACGTCCTTATGCTTACATGTCAGATCAAGTAAAAAATAAATCACCTCTAAGCAGTGAAAATACTCGCCACTTGCTCGCTTGCTGTGTATGGATTTTAAAAAATTTGGAGAAAACTATTTTGTATCGCTGGCTTTTAGGGCTTTCGCCGCATCGCGTTCATCAGATGTTGCAAGTTTTAAACACTTGCATACCTTGTTTCGAATACAAAGGTCAAAAACGCTTGCCCGTCTTAAAACGCAATACGCAGAGTTTCCGCAAACCTACAGATCTCAAGGAAAAGCTTGAGGAATGCATACGTGGCACTAACTCAGCACGGTATGATTTAATTAATCGACGTAAAGATCGGAATTCCACGGAAAAATTCCGCTGGCGGAAGGACCAAATGCCCTATCGTGCTCAGTTTTATGATACCATTACGAAACAAGATCCTGAACTCGAACTGAACTACTACATCGAGGGATCTTTGGCAACTGAATGTACATTAATTACTTTGGATTGCTTGGAAATAATAGTGCAGGTGGCCACTAATTCGGAAATACATCATAACTTGTTAGGCACTGTTCTCAAAGTGCTGTTGCATGCTTTATCCCGCCATCAAAGCACTTTGGCTTTGAAGAACCTTTTCGCCTCGCAAAGGGCTTTAATTTTTAAATTCCCGAATTTACTTTTCGATGAGGAAAACGACATTTGTGCTGATTTATGTTTGTTACTATTGAAGCATTGTGGTTCCCAGCTACCGAACATTAGATCACAAGCAGCCGCTTCCTTATACCTGTTGATGAGGCAAAATTTTGAAATCGGCAATGTAAGTTAGTTTCTATCAGAATGCATGGGTTTTTCGTGAGAATTATTTATTACTAAACCGCCCTCTATGTCGGTTTACAATTGGTTAAAATTTTGATTCATAATTTTTTTCAGAATTTCGCTCGGGTTAAGATGCAAGTAACAATGTCGTTATCTTCATTGGTTGGCACTAGTTCAGTATTTAGCGAGCAAAGTTTACGGCGAGCTCTGAAGACAATATTAGTTTACGCTGAATCTGATACCGATTTGCAAGACACATCATTTCCGGAACAAGTGCAAGATTTATTATTCAATTTGCACATGATTCTGTCAGATACTGTGAAAATGAAAGAATATCAAGAAGATCCCGAAATGTTACTTGATCTCATGCATCGCATAGCCAAAGGTTACCAAAACAATCCTGATCTACGGCTGACTTGGCTTGAAAACATGGCTAAAAAGCATCGCGAGCGCTCCAATCACACAGAGGCAGCCATGTGTTTTGTGCATTCAGCTGCCTTGGTAGCCGAATACCTTAGTATGCTGGAATCACAACCTCACCTGCCAGTGGGAGCGGTAAGTTTTCAAAAGGTCACACCTAATGCTTTGTTGGAATCAGCCGTTTCTGACGATGTTCTCAGTCCCGGAGAAGATGGTATTTGTTTGGGTAATCATTTTACTGAGTCCGGATTAAAGGCTTTGCTAGAAGAAGCGGCCAACTCATTTCAAATCGCCGGCATGTATGAAGCAATGAATGAGGTTTATAAAATCTTAACACCGACATGCGAAGCCAATAGAGATTTTCAGAAATTAGCTAAAATTCATGGTAAACTGCAAGAGGCTTTTAATCGTATAGCGCAGTTGCAAGGTAAACGGGTTTTTGGTACTTACTTTCGGGTCGGTTTCTATGGTTCGAAATTCGGCGACTTGGATCAGCAAGAATTCATCTATAAGGAGCCTACGTTAACTAAACTACCGGAGATATTTAGTCGCCTGCAGGTGTGTTTTTGCATTGATATATATATGAAATCTTATCATTTATTTGAAATTTAATAGAATTTCTATGCTGATCGTTTTGGTCCAGACTCAGTTCACATTATTAAAGATTCCAATATGGTGGATGTGAATGGTTTGGACCCAGATAAGGCGTACATTCAAATAACTTATGTGGAACCCTACTTCGAAAATTACGAACTCAGACATCGTGAAACGTATTTTGAACGCAATTTCAATATCAGTAAGTTGGATTTTTTTATATTTGATTTTTATGATGATTGATGTAAATCAATTTTCTTTTATTTAGAGCGTTTCATTTATGCCACACCTTTCACGAAATCTGGCAAAGCGCACGGCGAATTGCATGAGCAATGCAAACGTAAAACCATTCTAACAACGGCGAATCATTTCCCTTACGTCAAGACACGTATACAGGTTATTAGTCGTCAAATAATTATATTGGAACCGATCGAAGTGGCCATTGAAGATATACAAAAAAAAACTTTAGAATTGGCTGCTGCGACTAATCAAGAACCGGCCGATCCCAAGATATTGCAAATGGTTTTGCAAGGTTGTATTGGGACAACGGTAAATCAAGGGCCAATGGAAATGGCGACCGTGTTTTTGTCAAATCTTTCCGATGGCGTCAGCATACCCACTAAGCATCAAAATAAGTTACGCTTGTGTTTCAAAGAATTTTCGAAACGTTGCACCGACGCCTTGAAGAAGAATCGCAATTTAATCTTATCCGATCAAAAAGATTATCAACGAGAGCTGGAACGTAACAATGAACGTTTCGTAGAACGTTTAACGCCATTGATAACGCTAACAGCTACTCAGGCACTGGGCGTTGTCAAGTGAGTTCTATTTTCAAAAATTCAAGAAAGCATTAAACTTTTGTTAATTCAAATATTCTTACAGAGCTAATGCTAATAATAATCGTGGCACTCCTTTGAAATGGTAAATTCATTTATTTCATGGTATTTGATTCAATTCTTTATTGACTTTACATTTTCCAAAAAAAAAAAAAGCTAATCTTTACATCATTTTTGCTCACATTTACTTTATGTCTGTTCAACGGGATATTATTTTAAATATTTTCCATTAATACTTGTAGCGTTTCTGATTACTTTAAGTAATTTTTCATTAAAGTTAGGCATGTTTCTTAATAATTTTTAAATGATATTTTATTAACAAATTTGTACTTACAGATTTTGCTTTAGATATATAAACAAAAAAAAAGAAGCGTACAATGTATTATCAGCGTAGCATTACAAATTTGCAAGACATACGTTATCTACTCGTAGTTTCTTAGTGGACCATATATAGAAAAGTAAATCAAAATTCTTAGAAAGTTTTAACTTTAACTTGAAAAAAAAAAAAAAAATAAAGAAAGTCTTGCACAACGTACAAGAATATATCAGTAAATTTATTTAGAGCCTAATCCAATGTTTTTATAAGCTTTGTAAAGAGAATATCTCTGGAGAGATACACATACACATCAGATTTATTATCGAAAGAAAATAATGAAATGAAATAAATGTTAACGATAATAATATTTATTTAAACATTTTGTATACGTTTTTCTAGAAATCTTAATAATAATAAAAGAAGCATTAAAAGCTCATATTTATGGTCTTAAATAACTTTTGTACTCTTTGCCTACATAAAAATATTGGAAGAAACACTTAAGAACTAAATACATATTATTAGGAAAATAATAATTAGGCACCGTGTGTTCGTTCAGAGCAAATAAAAATTGCATATTTTGAAATTTTAGGTTACAATATATTCTCCTCAGGTATTAATAATATGTCCTCTTTTGACGAACGCTGTTTGCTTTTAATTTTAATGCTCGTAAATTTAAATTAGATTGAATGTGTGGCTACGTTACTGAACTATTATCGTGTGTAGGTAGCACCAAACACGATCAGTCTACATAACTTTGTGGGAATTGATATGATTGCGCATGTATACAAACAAAGAGGAAATGGCGACCGTTTCTTTTAAATTTAAAAGTTATTTGTCCAATTTTGATTCTTTTCGTACTTACATAAATTTTCATTATACGATTTGCAATTTCGTTTTATACCGTGTTTTACGCTATAGGAAATGAACAGCAGGCAATAAAGGCCATTCTGCAGGCAATTCTAGATAGCGAATTGGATTAGTTACGAATTTTCACGCACCTATGTTTGCTATTGGATTTAATTGCTTGTTAAACGAGAGTGTGATGATATCTAGTTTAATATCATTTATTTCGATCAAAATCGAAGGCATAACCTTTCATGCTAATAAAGTAGGTCTCTTCATCCGCTGCTCTTTCAATTAATTTCAATTTGTTCGCATGCTCTGCAGCCTCTTGTTCGGTGTTGGCAATTTTTAAATGACTAACATCATCGTTAGAGAATTTCTGCCATTCCGACAAATCAAGCGCTATGTTCGCGATATTTGTTTCAGTTGTTATATCCTTCGGCATGATATGTGAAGTTCGCAGTTTTTCCAAAAATCTCACTATATTGAAATTCTTATTATTATCGATGTTAAGAAAATACAAAACTCTTACGTACAACTAATGTCAGTAAGTTCCAAAATATTAGAATTTGTCGTCAACCATTCACAAATCAAGTGCAAATGATGTTTGGTGGTTTCCTCAGGTTCGCGGAATAAACACGTTAGGTAGTTATCACAGAATATCAAATGTAAAAGCTGAGTAACGATGTTGGAAATCTCGGCTATTTGAGAAGTTACTGCAAAAAATTGTAGAAATGCTTTATGTGAAAATAACCAAGTGTTTAAATTTATAGTACAAGTAATTTAAACTTACAATATTTCTTCTGATGCATTAGCCATTGTCTAAGCAATTGATAGTACAAAGTGACTACACTCAAGCATAACTTTGTATAGCATTCGCATGTGTTCTTCGATTTCTGTTTATTTGTTTGTTGGCCACTGGCACTGCTATTATCACTAGTCGAGGGTTGTGGCGTAGTATTATTTTCGGAACTTTCAAATTCCATTGCAATTCGTCCGGATGTACTTGGAATCTCTTGATTTTTGCCAATGTTATCATCATCATCATCATCATCATCATCGTCGTCATCGTCGTCATCATAGACAGGTAAAAGTCGATGAATGAAATTTGGCGGTTGTATGAAACAACGATATACAAAACGTACATGTCTTAAACAAATTTCCGATAATAACATAAAACGTTCCTTAGGCAAAGGAGAATATAAAGGGAAAGCTATTTCCAAAAGTCCGCAATAAACCTAATATATGACAAAAAGGTTTTTAAAATTAAGCTAAGCAAATCAAGACTACAAAGTCTTTAGCTTACCTGTATCAAACAAGAGTCATTTGTAAAGCGATACGTCGACCTTACTCGATCAGCTGCAAAAGACGATTCCGCACTGTTAGTGCAGAAGAAATTCAACGCTTGGGGTAAATGGTGAGCACATTGTGATAAGCCCGACGAGATTTCGCGGAAAATCCATGGACTAGGTCGGGTAAATACTATGTGCTTCAGTAAACTTATTATTAATTCTACGTAATTATCTTCAATATCGCTTGGTACATTTATCAACATGCTATTAACTAGCAGGGCTAACGCCTCTAGTACTCCAAAATGTTCACAGATTTCACGAGAAAACCCCAACTTGGCCACCGCCTCCACCGTTATTTGCAGCAGATAATACTCGCCATGCTTGCATTTAATCAAAGCCAATGATAAGGCAGGAAGAAATTTGCAAATAACTGCCAAAGCGGCTAGATAACGTCTTAAACTTAATGCTTTTTCATTTTCATAGTATTCGAGTGGTTTTAACAAATTTTTACTATCCCTATTTTCCATTTGAGTGCGTTCCGAAGATTTTAAGGTATAATCATGATAGGGATAAATGAGACAATTCTTGGGAATCTCCAAACTATGACAGTAAGACCAAAATTCCGGCAGCACCTTACAAACGGAATCTATGCATTTCGGGATAAAGCACTCAGGAAGATTGTCGGCATCCAGCAGTTGCAATTGAGCTGTTAGAGTTTGAATGTTTTCTAATTCCACTTGAAAGAGAGTGCGCTGTTTTTTCCAAGTACCCTTCTCTAAGGCCGGTTCGTAGAATCCAGGCGTTAAACAATCTTTCATTGAAAATGTTTTTGTTACACGTACTTGAAAATTTCGCAATTGGAATTTTCGATGTTCTCGCTTATTAGATATCGGTTTAGAGGTAGAGGCAGGAGCTCGAAAGTCTTGCTGTAATTTTTGAGTTTCACCAGCATATTTGATCTTAATTTTCGAGCATTCTACTTCTTTCAAACGTAACTCAGTTTCCTTTAACTCGACTCTTTTAGACAACTGGTTTATCTTAGTTTGGCATTCATTTTTAGCGGCCTCTACACTGACCATCTTTTCCATTTTTAAATTTTGCATTTGTTGTTTCAAATGTCGCAGTTCGTCTCGTAACAAAGAAGCTTCACCATCCTGGCATTCCAATTTTGCTTTGTTCTCTGTGAGATCTTTAGCTAATCTGGAATTTTCCTTTTTTAGAAATTCGACCTTCTCCGTTAAAAACTTCATTTGTCTTTCAGAAGCCAATTGACGTCGAGCCATACTCTGCGAAGCAGGTAAAGAAGATGATGGGAGGGTGCTTTGAGATAAGACAAACTCTGTCAGATTTTCACTTTGCTTTGGTATCACTGCTTGATTTTTTCCATTTACTTGCGTGCCTTCCGATTGATATGGCCGTAATAGTGATGGCTTTTTAAATGTCTCATCATTCGCTTTCGCCACCATATCCAACAATTTATCATCATCGTCTTGAAATAAATCTTTGAGTAAGTCCGTCTTTCGTAACGTTTTTTGGGTGCTTGTAGATGCCTCATTTGAAAACTCGCTAAAAATGATTTCAGTTTCCGGCACATTAAGCTCTACTTCCGGCTTTTCTACAGCTACCGCAGCTTCAGCCTCTTGAGTGGCCAAAAGAATAACGTCATCATCATCATCATCCCAAAAGACAGACTTTTTCGGACTACATGTAACACGAGATGCCGGGCGATTTCTGCTAATAGTTATGTCCAACTTCGGCTTCTTTATTGAGCGGCCAAACTCTTTCATAGGTTGAACACGTTTGGCCATAATTCCTTAATATTTCCAGTTACACGCATCCGCAAAATTCATAAATTAACAAATTTACGCTTTCATAAATAATTAAAAAGATTATATTTTTTATTTTATATTCTTGTTCTTTTTCGACGGTTAACAACAGATGATTCGCCGCTCTATAAAAAAGACAGGGTGTCCACATAAAGTTCTTTTATATATCTCTTTTTTTAATCGAATATCTCAATTTTGAGATAGAATAATAATTAAGAGAACAACAAGTAAATTTTGTTAACTTTTTATTCTATTGCTTTAGAAAAATAAGAAAATCAAATTTTTTATTTGCCTCACAAAACGTGCTGCAAACCAGGCATACGTTTTCACTTCTCAGTTTTTAATATATTTGCTTGCTTTGCAATCTTTTATTACACTTTCAGATTTTAACAGCGATCTTAAAAAACAGTTGCAAATTTTTAATATAATAATAACTATTTCACTTATATCTTAAATTAATATGTGTTGTAATTGACATTCGACTTTGGCTCAATTCGAAATTTGTAAACGTCCCTGCATTAACGGTGATGACGGTTTTGCTAAAGCATAATAAATGCTCATGTGGTTTTCTTGGGGTAAGAGTCGTTCGCACGTGCATGTCAGTAGTGGGAGAATTGTCTTACGAATATACGAAATCTTTGAAAATATCTTTAAAAATGCAAACTTCTGATGAGAGACCAAAATTATATATGGACGAACATAAACTGAAACAGGATCCGCATGATTACGGTTTAGCTGATGATCCATTTGATATAGAAAGCTTTAAAAAAAAGTTTAAAATCATTGTTGTACGGTAAGATTCACATATGCGTGACTTTATAATTTTTATTAGTTTTTTCACTGTTTGCAGATATCAAGGCAATGAATTGGAGTTTGATATGGTCGGCGTTCATCCCGGCATTGCTAATGCTTTTCGACGCCTAATGCTGAGCGAAGTGCCAAGTATGGCTATCGAAAAGGTTTACATTCACAACAATACTTCCATAATACAAGATGAAGTCTTAGCTCATCGTTTAGGTTTAATACCACTTAAAGCAGACCCACGGCTTTTTGAATATCGAGGAGACGAGAGTGATCAAGGCGCGGAACAAGACACTTTAGATTTTGAATTAAAAGTTAAATGCTCTCGTCATAAAGATGTTAAGGAATCTTCAAATTTTGATTCTATTTATAAGAATCACAAAATTTATTCGGGGCAAATAAAATGGTTGCCTAAAGGAAAACAAGCGCAAATCTACAGTGAGTCTGACGTGGGCCCTATAGACGATGACATATTGATTACTCAAATGCGTCCGGGTCATGAATTAGATATACGTTTGGCGGCCGTTAAAGGTATTGGGAAAGATCATGCCAAATTTTCACCCGTAGCCACCGCTTTTTACAGGCTTTTACCAGAAGTGAAGTTAAAAAAAGACGTTGTAGGTAAAGACGCCTTTTTGTTGCAGAAATGTTTTTCGCCTGGTGTTATTGGACTTGACGAGAACGATCGAGCTTACGTGAAGAACGCTCGCTATGATACATGCAGCCGCAATGTTTATCGATATCCACAGCTGGCAGATGTTGTGGAAATGGCCCGTATACGTGACCATTACATATTTACTGTTGAATCGTTAGGAGCTCTAAAACCAGATGTTATCTTCATTGAGGCCGTAAAGTTGCTAAAAAGCAAATGTCGAAAATTTTTGGATGAAATTGAAGCACCATAATTTTTTTTTTGTCCATTTTAGGATATTAAAATAGAATAGATTAAGCAACTTCCTTCAAATTCGTTTTTTTTTAGATATTGAGTTAAGATAGAAATTTCAAATAAAATAATGAATGTTTAGTACATAAACATACTCTAGAATTTCATTCGACTCTTTCATTTCCCTGGCTATGTGCATGCGTTATGGAACTATTGCTCTCTCTCTCTCTGTCGCATCTCATTGAGTTAAAACAAAAGCAAATGTCAAACGATAAGCACTTAAACGTATGTCAAAAAGAAAAAATTTTGACAAGATATTAAAAGCTAAAGTATTCTACAAATAAAAATGTCCAAGTATCCGGTAAATCCAGGTAAATTACCACATTATCTTCTCAGCTTTAATTAATTCGATATTTTAAAAAATTAACTAATTTACTATTTTAGAAAAGCAGCGTGTCTATCCTTCCGCTCCTCCAGCGCTTCTCAGCAGCAATGATTTCTCGCAAGTAATAATACGATTTCATCAAGCGTTGGCTTATGACTAATATATTTTTGTGTTTTTAGAGGGCTCCGCCGCCCTCTTATGAGGAAAGTTTAAAGATGTCATCGCAATTAACAAACTTACCTTCTCCATATTATGCAGGACAAGGCGTCCCTTCAGCGCCCGGGACATCGTCTTATGGCTATGTCAATCCATATCAAGTTCATGTACAACAACAGCAAAGGCATTACAATCCAATGCCTACTAGTTTTCAGTCAGCTTGCACGCAGCCCACACAGCCCTCTCCTTCGAATGCCCAAGATAAAAATACAAACGTTTTATTATTGGCCAAAGGGGCTAAATTGCGCACAGCACCTAATGGTGCTATTAGTATTCCTCCGCCTCCCCCAGGATGTGCACCATCTGCAGCCCAATTGGCTGCCATGAAAGGTCAACCTGTATTGGTCAAAAAACAAAAAGGATCCTTTTTCTAAACGAACGAATTGGCGTTTTTCTCCTTTTGAAGACAATATAACTATTACTGAGATACACATACGGAATAAGCTGAATAGAAGAGAATTAAAAATTATCTTATTTTTCTTTTCGTTCTTGCATATATTTTGTAATTAATTTTTCCGACATACATTTCCTGTTGAAAATTAAGGTTATAAAACTATCCCTTTCAAGTAAAAAGTGAAATAAAAATTGAATAACACGTGGAAACACAAGAAAAGTTTTCTCGAATTACTCGAATATTGGTTCAAAGTATGTACTATCGAATGTATTCACCCGCACAAAACCATCTTCCCCGCCTGAAGCGAAACTTTTGCCGTCTGGATGAAAAGCCAAACTGTTTATAGGTCCGAAATGGCCTTTAAGACGAGCAAATTCTTCTTCATAAATTAAATGGAAGAAACGGGAATCAAATTTGCCGGCTTTAGTTGAAGTGGTTGTAACTTCCATTGCGTCTTGACCACCGCCCAGTACTACGTGGTCTAATATGGGACTAATAGCGGCGGAGTTTACCGGCCGCTCCGTTTTATAGGTTTTCAAACACATTAACGTCTCAGAGTCGAATAATTTCGCCGACGTGTCTTTAGATGCAGTTACAAACATCGTACCATCTTTGTACATTTGCATGTCATTTATGCCAGCCGTATGATCATTAACGGAATTTACTTCACGCCCTTTGCGAACATCCCAAATGGACAGTTGACCATTATCGTGGCCAGTTATTATTGTTTCGTCCAAAGGACCCCATAACATTGAGGTTATTTTGGATTGCAGCATAGGCAGACGTAAAATAGGGCTTTGATCAGCCGTACTCGCATCTACTGTTCGTACATCAATGAGAAACAATTCAGAATTTTGTCCCATAGCCTTATCGGTGGAGTAAGCAGCTTGATTGCCCGAATAACTAAAATTGCAAGTTCGCACTGACGACTTCGAAGGAATAGACGCAATAACTGTACCATGTTCTACATCCCATACTTTGGTAGTCATGTCGCCAGAGCCAGTTATTAACTTCGTGGTCGTCCAATCTACGTCAAGACACCAAACAACTCCTTGGTGTCCATCGTAAGTGCCCAGACGTTCGCCGTTTAAAGAATACCAAACGTTAGGTTTTTGATCTTTGGAACACGAAAAAAGCAAATCTCCTTCGCGATTGTATTTAATCCGAGTTATGGAACGTTCATGTCCCTGAAGCATTAACGGTCTCTGAAATGCGAGAAGAATCGTGGCTTATAATTTGTAGGTTATGATCGCCAAGTAGACATAAAGCAAAAAATTTAAATAGTTTAAATTTCTTATTAAAAGTAAACGTTTTATTTCCACGCAAACACAGACAAAACAAAAAGTTAATCGCCTATTTTTTTAGAATAATTACCATTTTTTATTTTTTTGTAAAAAAATCTTTAACATCAATCACAACACTATTTCCAAGTTCCTAATAAGCTGTCACATAGAGTGTTGCCATTGGCAGCCAAACTAGCAAACTTGAAAACTAAAAGTATAAAAAAAAACAACATGAAAACAAACAACTTCGTGTTCGCATTGAATCTTTTTAACATGGCGATCTTTTGTTGTTAACTTACTGAATTGCAAAAAAAGAAGAAGAATGAACAAATAAAAATAGTTTAAACAGCTGTTTCAGCTGATTGATTTAATAGCTGCAGGACTACGAGATAAGATATTTACGTAAATTTTGCCGACACTTTGCAGTTAATTTTCACTTCATATATAAAAAAAGAAAAAACTTTCCAAACACATAAAAATGTCGCGTAATATGCAACGTTTAACAGATAGCTTACGTTTACAATATATAAATTGCTGTAGAACTAGATTTCAAATAACGGGAGCATGTAAGCAACAGTGCAGATATACCTCCAGTGATCCTGTTAAAGGAAAAGGCCCCATATCATGGAAGAGTTTTGCGGCCATTAGTGGACTCGGAGCTATAGGTTTGGGTTTTATGTTATATGTTAGAGGCGAGAAAGAAGAAGCTATAATGAGAGAACGTAAGCGACAATTAGGCAAAGCTTCGATAGGAGGTCGGTGGGAACTGATTGATTCCAAAGGAGCTCTCAGAAAATCTGAAGACTTCTTCGGCAAATGGCTGTTAATATATTTCGGATTTACCCATTGTCCGGATATATGTCCAGATGAATTGGAGAAAATGTCTGCCGTTGTACAGGAAATTGGTAAGTTAAATAATGTTCTATTAAAGGGTACAATATTTAAATTATTTACATTTTAGACAAGACTCCTGGAAATCCGGAAATACAACCGATATTCATTACAGTTGATCCAGAACGCGACAACAAAGAAGTAGTGGAGAAATACGTTAAAGAATTTTCACCGAAACTTTTAGGCCTAACGGGTAGTGTTGAACAAATAGGCAAAGTTTGCAAAGCCTTCCGAGTGTATTTTAGCGCTGGCCCACGTGATAAAGATAATGATTATATTGTAAGTTTATAAGGTCCACCGAGGGGCAGTGTTTTCTTTTACTAATAATTTATATTCTATAGGTCGACCATACAATAATTATGTATTTGGTTAATCCAGAGGGAGAATTTGTTGATTATTATGGGCAGACCCGTGACAAAGATCAGTGCGTTGCTTCTATATTGATGAATATGGCCAAGTGGGATGCTCTAAATAAAAAATCATGGTTTAGCCAAAAATGAAAAATGATTAAAAACATTTCGCTTCGTTTAAGAACTCGGCTAAAAGCATTTAACTTATTATTGATATCGTTTGGCACAAAGTTTAATTTTTACCATCAAATAAATAAAAAATGAATTAACTATACGCTGTTCATTTTTTAATATCATTTGAAATGACCTAATTCTCTCATTTACATTGGTTTCCATTAGTTCTACGTTTTATTTACTTTTCGAATCGGTTTTCAATTTAGATATAGATTTTTATCTTCTACGATTCATTTTGCTGGATTAAAAAACATTATATTTGTTTATAGCTTAAATGAAAATGTATGCGTTGTGTTCGTTTTTGAATTTTCCTTGTTAATGCTTGCAAATACATTATTAAAATTTTGTTTCAGACATTTATTCATTTGCTAAAATAATATAAATGAGTTCGTTTTCTAATCCCTGAAGTAAATAAAGAAAAGTTCAAGAAATTTCACCTTCTTGCGTTTTTGTTATTCACGCGAACCTTATTAAGACCTTTTTCTATTTCACCTAATGAAATCAATTTTATTTTTATAAATCCTTAGGAAAATATGGTTCAATCGAGTTAGGGGGAAAAATCGAGATAAGAAATCTACGTGCATAAAGGACAATGAGAAAAATACAATAGTGTGGTAAACTTGGATAATCGAAACGTACTTCTAAAGTATGCGAGATTGTACGACAGCATACACGATAACGCCCATGGGAATGCATTCACATAAGTACTATATATCATCGGCAAAATCGCAACTGTCTTCCGGCATTGAAAGTAAAGCACAAAATAACTGAACTACCTTCCAAACATTCACTTTCCCATTACTTACGGACTTTCTAGATGGAATTAACTAACTTTCTTTTCCTCCTTCGAAGAAGTCGCATGTTCGAGCACATATCCTTTAAGCAGATATATGTGTATTACTAATAAACGACAGCATAGACGAGTTTTATTTCATGAATTAGAAAGGAAAAGAAACACGGCAAGGAAACAAAGTAAAAAGACGAATTTATATATTTTTTTTAAATTTTTGTTTTTTCTGTGTAATATATATTTATATTTTTCTTCTTTAAAATAATTCATCATAAACTTGAAATCTATCTGTTTTCTACGTAAAAAACTGAAAATACAATTTTAAAATAAAAAATAAAATTAATAATTTTACATACATAAATATTTTAACGCTATTGCTATTCGTTTGAATAGGAAGGGAGATATAAAATAAAAATTTAAATATAAATAATACAGTTTCTTTTTATTTTTGTTATTTTTTTTTTTTTTACCGTTTGTATTAACATTAAAATTTATGAGTTGTGTATATTTTGTTGCTTTTTGTTTTAAACTTAAAAAAATGTGTATATATAAATTAATCTAAAAAAAAAAAAAAATAAAAAAAAAATTGTACACAGCGTTCCGTGCATTTATTTGACAAACTAAAAGTTTTACACAATTTTGTTATTATAATAAATTATAAAGAATGTGTTATGCTCTTAAAATTGAGTTGTTTTGTCTCTTAAAACTTATTACGCATTTCGTTTTCCTTTTTCCTTTTAATAAATTCTTAAAATTATGATGTGGTGTTTTATTATTATCTCTCTTAAAAATTACTAAGCAAACTAGACTACAATGGTAGCAGCGGAAAATAAGGGAGAGAGTAACAGATAGAAGTCGTGCACTGTCTGTTAATAAATATTTTATATAAATTTCTTATTATTTGAAAAACGAAAACAAAAAAAAAAAAGGTTTTCAAATACTTTTGGATAATGACGTCGTCGTCGTTGGCTTTGCTGACAATAATTTATTTTTAATCGCAATAGATCTACACATTATACCTGATCCTAACTTCATATAGGAGTTTCTTCTCAATTTTCTCAATAATATTCATTTTCATCTATAAGGAAACGCGCAAATGATTGCAGATAATTAAAAATAAAATCATATATATATATATATATATATATATATTTTTATGCGTGTACAAATTGAAATAGCAAGAAATAAACCAAAACACCCATATTATGTAGGAAAAGTATTCAGCAGCTTTGTGACCGCAAGTCCATTTATGTCAATAAATTTATTAACAAAATTAGATCGTCTCGGATCGAGAAAGTACCTTTAAATTAAATGTACGAAGAAGGAGAATCCAATAAATAATTCCAAGCGAAAATAAAAAATACCCTTAAATCACGAGACGATACGGACAGGTGGGACAGCACACTGTCCTTTGATGGGAGTTCAGGAATTTTTTTTATTGCGTCTATCCAAATACCTACAGATTCGATATATATTCAACGACAAACTTATGATATGTGGATTTTCGAAAATACGTAGATCTCAATTTACAAGAACGTCGCTCGTTTTTTCTCGTAATTTCCCATTTACACGGTTTTTCAAGTAATACGATTTGCAAAAGAAAGCATTGCTAGCAAAAAACAAAGCAAGTAAAAGCTGCAACAAACGATCAAAGTGATATTCAGTCAACGAGAGAAGATCCAGATATGGACATCCATCCAATAGTGAAAACGATGAGAGATAATAATTAAAGTTTTAAATAATTGTTCACTCTCTTCAGATTCGATTTTTGCATGAGATTTTAATCAATAAATGTACAATTTTAAGTAACGGGTAAATAAATTACATCAAAATAGATTTTAAGAAAAGCTTTTGCACTTTTCGTCCTTCCAAAATAAACAACAAGGATCTAATTTGAAATTGTATTAAATTATCCATCGTTAGCCGGCAACAATGGAGGGGGTATGGTGGAATATATACATTCACCACATTAACATGCCTTAGATATATGAAGATTGATAATGGCCATCCATCAGTCAGGCCAGGTAATAAAATAAACCAAGTTCTCGCGGGCCCGATTACAACCACTAACTAATCAGGAAGCTTTTCCCAATTTTTTTCATCAATTTCACTGAAGCTAAACATTAAGCAATGAAAGTTGGACATAGTGTAGAGGAAAGATCACTGGCATCTTTCGAAAGATAGTGTTCTGGACAATCTATCTCTTGTTTTTTTAAAGATATGAAGAACCTGCATCGACCGAAGTATGGATTTCAGTCTGGAAATGTTCAACAGTAAAAAAAAAGGAAATTTTTACGCCATGCTTTTTAACGATGAATAGCGTTGTTGTGCAAAGTACTTTGGTTACAAAATGCAAGTACGTCACTTCCAAAGACGACCAACCCCAGTCCCCCCCCAACGCTCCTCCCCTCAATTTAAGCATTTTTAGCATCAAAATAATTTTTCTCTTTTGTAGGCGTATAATAAGTAAATATAAAATTAAAAAATAAACTCATGGGCATTTTCCTTTGTAAATAGAGGAAAACCTTTAATAAGCTTACGATTATGTTTTGCTTATAACTTATTGTTATAGAATGGAAAACTTTTTCATTTGCTTTCTATATTGTTAACATGAATCTAAATGGATTTTTCCTATTTTTCTTTCTTTTTTTGTATGGATAACAAATCCTTTTTCAAGTCGTCTTACTTTGTGTTATCTAGTCTTTGAATTCTTATACCCACCACGGAGAGTGCACACAATAAGGAGTACATAGTCTCGATCAGTTCAATAGAATAGTGTGACACTTTGCTTCTGCTGCCTAGCCCATTAAATTACAATTATAACCTTGAGGTCACCTAACAATTTATAAAGTTTTCTATATTTTTCTCGTATTCCCAAAATGATCGTCTCAAATAATCTAATGTTTGCTGTTAAAAATCCCGAAATATCTCTGAAATTCATCAATCCAAAGATTCAACTAAAATGAATTAAGGAAAAAGAAAAAAAAAAAATAGAAAAGCATTGCAATTTTATACAATTTGCAATTAGCACCATTACCTAGGAAGCCCTGCCAAAGGTCAAAGGCAATGAAAACTAATTTGAAATATTATAAGCTAATCGTACAATCAAATATCGTAAAAAGGCTAGCGGTGGGCATTGAAAAGTTTGGCGCAAACCGAACACAAATTTTTTCAAACACCATGGCCAGGCCATCTGCTCCCGCATTAGCTACGTAGGGCGGCTTTGTAGGATGGAAAGCTGCATCGAAGTAGGCACACATTATAAAAAAGTTAGTGGTGGGCAATAAAGAAGATCTGTGTAAGCCGAATACAAATTCTTTCTTACTTTAAATAATAATATTAATAATTGTATGTAATGAAATTGTTATTACTTTTCTTATTAAACGTATATCATTGTTTTTTTCTTCTTCTTTTGTATTTGTTCTCTCTCGCACCAGCGAAACTATTGGAAAGTAGCTAAGAAGACGGGTTGAATGGCACTTCTGTTGTAATACAAATGTGGATATAAAAAGTCCTGGAAATTAAACTTTAATTTTTTTTTTTTTTTTTTTTTTGGAAATATATATCATTTCTTGAAAATCCAACGTGACATGTTAAATATAAAAAACAAATTTGTAATGGTTTTTTTTTTTTTCCTTTTTCCTAAATGAGAAAAACATTAAGAGAACTTTTTTTATGTGTGCCTTCGATTTTCTTTGCATTGACATAAATGCCTTAGGAAGGAAATGTAATTAAAGACTATTGAGCCACTCGTATTTTCAATAATATTCGAATAGAATATCACATCTTTCTCTTGCGCAACGATTGATCGTTATATAGTTTACTCATATCGGAGTTGAAATCTAAAAAGAAACTTGATTACCATTTTCTCTTGATGTTTTCTCATTTTTTATTCGCCCTTTGCTTTTTCTTATAAGAATATACAAATACATATCCGTCTTTCAATTCATTTGTTTGGGACGTTTGATCAATTCTCGTTTTATCAGAGTTGCTTCGCACAATGACCGGTTTTGGCATCTTTACTCGAGGTTGAGCTATCATTGTTCATTTTAGCGGCTATGAATTCTTCAGTATCGATTTCCATTTTAATAAAAAATTCAACATCAACTGATTTTTGTCATTCCCATTATTATCTGCGTTAGAGCTCTTATTTTTGTCACCTTCCGACTTCTTTCTTCGAAGAAGAAAGAAGAAAGAAGAAAGAAACGAAGATTGATCAAACGTCCAAAATATATAAACTGAAAGAAAGTCATATTAAAGACATATGAAGATATATGTACATATATATCCTTATAACTCCCTATATACACATATATATGTATGTATACATGTACATATGCGCATACATATACATAAATATGCATACATACATATATATACACATACATACATATATATATATATATATATATATATATATATATATATGTATGTATGTGTATAATTATGGGATAAACGAATGATTTCCCTTATTCATTCAAATATTATTAAACTTTTATATGAATTAGTGTATGCGTAACGATCTCCAAAGGTTTTATATCGAAATGCTTAAATTACTATGTTTTATTTTTTCTTGTTTGTTTTTTTTTTTTTTTTTTACTTATGATCTTTATAAACGTATGTATAATTTGTAATGAATGCATTATATATATGTATAAACTACTGTATGTGAGTTTTGTTGATTGGTATTTATATATTATTAATAATTTTTATGATCAAATATTATATTTTATACGTATTCATAATTTGTATAAATGTATGCATATATGTATACATAATGTGACTTTTATATATATATAAACGTATATATGTTTATAAATATATATATATATATATATATATATATATAATATATATATATACATATAATATATATAAATATACATATAATATATATATATATACATATACATATATATATATATGTATATGGGTACACTTTTATATATATATATGAAAATGTATATCACTTATATACCATACGTAAACGCATATACATATTAAATATTTATAATTTCCTATATTATAATTTTTAAATCATGTAATTTTTATTTCTATGAAAGAGAGCATGCGTGTGTTGACGTGTGTGATTGTTTGTTTTTCATTTCTTTTGTAGTTTTATATAATAATATTTTCCTTATTCACGATTTAACTTAACTTTTAACATTGTGGTCGTCTCTCATCTTCGCCTTGAGGGTATTAATAAACGATCATTATATGATTTGCCAGATTTGCCCAAAAAAAAAAATTATTTGCAAACATAACTTAAGCATTTCAATGATCTGTATGAGAGCTTTCGTCGAGTGAATTTCTGTCAAGTTGTTTTCATCACACCTTTTTTCGTATGTGAGTTTAAGAGAAAACTCCATTTCATTGTCATTATGTAAGTAAATTTTTTTTTTTTTTTTGTTTTTTTATTTATGTATGTTACGGCTGCCTGTATGCGCCTGCCTTCGCTTCTACTAAATAATGCGCATTTATATAAAACACACAGTTGGTTGATTAACACTACGTTTCATTCACATGCATTTCTTGTTTCACACATAACATCCACACTTCTACACAACATAGGTTAATTTAACATTTATTTTATGTTCAATAAATTGTCATCCCCTCTTCATCGTTGTTGATCGTATCTGCTGTTGTTGTTACCATTGCCGTCTAGACAAACACCTTGGCCAGGCCGTCTGCTCCCGCACTAGCTATGTAGGGCTTTGTAGGATGGAAGGCTACATCGAATATACTTTCATCGAATTTTTTGCGGTGTGCCGTGATCTCTTGCACACAGGTTTTATTGTCCAGATTCCATAGACGTATCGAACAATCGTGCGAGCCTGACAACAAATACAAACCATGAGCGTCGACGGCCAGTGACGTTACCGGTTCTAAATGAGCCACCATAGAATGCACCAATGTCCCCGAAGTGTTGTCCCAAAAACGTATGTGCCGATCCTCGTGAGCTGTAATTGTTATAGGCAGCGTTGGATGTGAGACGACTTTATTAATAAATTTCCCCGTATTTCCGGACATTTCTTGTGCAGCTTCTAATTTAATAATTTGTTTGCCGGTTTCCGTATCGTAAATTATGCAATGAGCACTATTATAAGCCACTACGATGTGATCGACCTCGTTACGCACAAAATCTACGGAAGAGGGGACACCTTCGACTTCCGAAGCGGTATACGTGCGTAACAATGGTTCCTTAGTGTATGGCGACCAGAGTTTTACGGTGCCGTCGGCCGAACACGACACTATATTACTGTGCATAGTTGTCAGGCCCCAAACGGCGTCTGTGTGTCCTTCAAGCGTGCCCGAATGTACACTAGGATCGTAACAGTCATACGGATCTATATTCGGTGATGGCAACTGCCAACATTCAATGTTGCCATCCAAACCTCCCGAGTAGCAGGTGTCACCAGTAGTTGACATGCCTAAACAAAGTACTGGTCCTGTGTGAGCCCGAAAAGTATACAATGGTTCGACATCAAGACTAGCAGACTTTTTGGCTTGCACTGTTTTTTGTAAATTCCACAGCTTCAATGTGTGATCCTCCGAAGCGGTTATAAGCACCGGTTCTTCAGGATGAAAAATTAAAGCTCGGACACCATCAAAATGGGAACGCAAGGTATATTTAGCATTCCATGTTTTGCGATAACCAGTGCCACCTGTACCCGAGCCCGTACCATCCTTTGCATTCGAATCATATGTTCCTTCCGAATCGTTATTTACGGTCAACTGCGCCAATTCCCCCAAACCTAGCGAGGCGTCCACATCTTCGTCACCTGCAGCAGTCACAGCCGTAATAAGACTACGACGTGCCACGGCTGACCCAACTGTTATTTTTTCCGATTGATCAGCATTCGAAGTTGAATATCCTTGAGTAGGAGTATTGTGCAGTAGGGAAAGGCGGGACATAAAATGCGGAGATTAAACGAAAAAGTGTTGATGACGATAAGCAATGAAATAAAAAAATTCAATAAAAACAAATGTTAATATTTAAGATAATCTTATTATAAATTAATGATAAATAGAAGCCTGTCTGTCTATACATCACTCTACAAAGCACTGCCGCATTTTCGATCAAACAGTAAAATCGCGTAATTTGTTGTAACCAATTAGTAAATTTTGCTAACGAGCATTAAAAATGAAAAGAAAATTTCAAGAAAAAAAAAAAAATAATTAAAATCGCTTATGTTATTAAAGATCTAAACTTTATAAAAAATTTTTTAAAAACGAGAAAACTCGGAAAATTTCATTTTAAAAGTTGAATTTTATTAATGTTATCTGTAGGGTTCGTAGAACGATGTATGTCAGCAATTCTAAACGATAATCTGTTTTTATATAGAAATTAGAAAAAATTAAAAATAATAAGCTGCTAACAACAACAACTATTAGATGGCATTAAATAACGATTAAGCCAAAAATTAAGCAAAAGATTTTTGTTGTTAATTTAGAAGAAAAAAAAAAAAAAAAACCAAAACTGCATCTCAATCAGTGCTGTCACTTACTATAATTTTCGATAGTTAAGAAAGAAAAATCTCTGAATCGAATGGTTTTTAATACAGCTTTCAGCTTCAGTGGCTCCAAGTACATCCAACAAGAAGGATAATAGTGCAAATCGGACAGACACATATAAATGATTGCATTTACAGTTGATTCGTATATTGAGGTCTTTAGGTTCATAAGCTCTAAGGTAAATGGCAGGCAGTATACGCAAATCGTACTATCCTAAAACATTCTAGACATCTCGTGATATATCATATCTCGTGATATATCAAAGTTCGCCCACAATCAGCTTTCGAATTTGGCGATTTTTCCGTGGTCGTCTAGTGCTAGGATACCAAATTGTAAAAATTTCTTGATAAAAAGAACATTTCCATTTCCATTTCCAATGACATCTCAACTCAATATACATTCCTGTGATCCAATCCTATCTAAATGCCCCACAATTTATAGTCGTTTGGCTTGGTTAAACTTTCAAATTTTACAACGTCCGAAAAATATTTCTATACAGATTTCCGCATAAAGCTGGCCTTTCAAATTTGACGACTTCCCGACGATCAATTTTCGTCAACAAATGATTGAAAGAAATTATTTTCCAAACAAAGCATTTCAACGGTATCCTGTATTTCATTTCTAATTGGAACACATCCGTCTAACGCCCATGCTTACCCATATGAAGGTCTATTAAATAGTCAAGAAAGGCATATGTTATAGGTGTAATCAGAGTTCTATTGTGTTAATTTAGGGATGTCATTACCGGGTTAATACGATTTTACATTCGGGTTAATACGAATTTATATTCGGACCCAACCAACAGATACGCATTTATGAGCAATCGAGTTTTCTATAACGTGATTAATTACATATATTGTCTGGGTCCATGTTATATAACAGTCAGAATTATTCCAATACGTGCTATGAAAACCGCGTTAAGGGAAACGTTAATTTACGTCAAAGCCGACTAATTTTTACCGCGTTGTAAACACTGTAAAAACCGTGTTATAAGAAACTTGATCAAATGAACCTGTATACGATGTTTAATGGAATCGCATAAATGAATAAATCGTACATAAATCAGATCTAACAAATCCCCCCAATAAGCTAGAATGACATATCGACGAATCCATATGGTTTTTAGATAACACCAATCTTCGCATGAAATTTAGATTTTTTTCCATTGTTTTACAACAACAACAGTACCGTTTCGAGAACAGCTGTAACTTGGAAATTAATGGTCGGAATGTCATGAAATTTCAGAACATTTCCATTGATGCTTGATACTATCTAAAATCTAAATGGATTCGTCAATACCGGCGATATCTGTAAGACGCCCTATGACCTTATTGAGTGATGCTCTATCGTCAAACCTACATGAAAACTATATTCCCAACGTATCAAGTTGTAATCGATACGCTCTTTTCTCTTCTCTAGATCTTTTTTTTATTACTCATCATCACTGTGAAATATTATATATTTACGGTCTTGCTTTCACGAAAAGGTGTTATAGAAGAGCTATCGTAATTTTTGCTGAGCTTTGTATGGAAATTGCTTGATAGAAACACCATGTCATAGGAAAATTGATTATCGTTTTCTCTTATCTTTAGAATCAGTATTTTTTCAACAAGCAGAAACGGAAAGACACCGTAAACACCGGCCCAAATTTTACAGTTGCGGACAGAAAACACGGACACAGAGTACTCCGCCATTACCAGGGGAAGTACACGCAAATATGCAGGTTAACAGAAATACGACCACTAAAAGCTGTTGACTTTACCCTTTCACCTCTCGGACAAATTCCTAAGTGAGTTACTTATTTCACAGTCTTGCTCCCAGGAAATAATAACTATTAGGACTATAAGGACCCCCTACAGCTATAGACACAATCTCGTAACTAGTGTATCTGAGAGAGAGGGTGAGAGTAAGTGAGTGAGTGAGTGAGTGAGTGAGAGAGAGAGAGAGAGAGAGAGAGAGAGAGAGAGAGAGAGAGAGAGAGAGAGAGAGAGA
>KK499857.1:396540-454471 GCA_000688715.1 Glossina pallidipes | reverse complement strand
AGAGAGAGAGAGAGAGAGAGAGAGAGAGAGAGAGAGAGAGAGAAAGAAAGAGAGACACGGAGAGAGAGAAAGGGTTGTGGATATACCCATATTTGGGTTTAAGATTTAAAGACAGATACGATGATCCAATAAATACATTTTAATAGTTAAGAAACCGAAAAAGTCCCGACGTAAGTGTGCTAGAAATTTTAACATCTTTTCTCGGATAAATAAAATTTGACTCGACTTTTCTAACATATATTTGTCGAGCTCATAGTATATAACGCCCAGAAGTAACTTGGCTTTAGATAATCAAAATGCAATTTTTTACGTATATACACCGCCCGCCATGTTACGTGGATGAGGGCAGGGAGTAAATTGAAATTATATTTTGCGACATCACTGATATCTAATTTCAGTTGAAATGAAAATTTTAAATATTTAAATACAAAATTTATCTAAACAAATCAACAACTACAACTACAACAACAAGAAAAAAAACAACACAACAACAACAACACAATAATAAGCACCTTCAGTAATAAGATTAATATCATTCAGTAGCTGCTCCCCCACTGCGGCTTCTAGATCTTTTTTGTTGTATTGAAAAAAATATATATAAATAAACAAATAAATAGCAAAAATAATTGTTTCAAGAATACACACATTGTTGCTGTTAATAATCAAAGGCATATATATATATATATATATATATAAGAGATGTTATTTATATAAGTATGAATGAATATGAAAATCAAATTTCGATTTAGACAAATGCCAAATCATAATGAAGGAAATGGAAAATTTTAATAAATAAATAGTTTTGTTATAAATGAATTTATATAAATTATGCATATGCATATAACTAACTACATTCATACATTTTATGTTAATAATAATAAAGAGAAGAAAAGAAAAAGGTATGAAAAATGATTGAAAGCCAGGAAAACATTTTCCCATAGTCACATAATATTTTTATTGCTTGCGAACATATTGAAGAAAGAAGCGAATATTAATTGCGCAAAGGAAAGTGCACTTTGTTCCGTATATAATATAATAGTAAGGCATCGTCCCATTTAAAATTTGCATTTAACAAATTAATTCTTAGTAAAAAGAATAGGGATAAAGTTTAACAGTGCAACAACGAAAGAGAGAGAGATAGAGACAGAGAGAGAGAGAGAGAGAGAGAGAGAAAGGATGAGTGCAAGGAAATGAACAAAGTTACTATTTAAATGCGATCATATTGCTACAACATACATATGCGTAGATAATAGAAGAAAATGTATTTAATATATATACATATAAATATATATACATATATGTATATATGAGAAAAAATTAAGATCGCATTCTTGTTTCTTTTTTTTTTTTTTAATGAAGAAAAAGTAATAATAAATCTGCTTACATACATACTGATGTTTATTTATGTACATAAGTGGTTATATATAAAAAAAAAAAAAAACAAAAAAAATTCAAATTAACCGCGCATTTAGATTTGAATGTTACCTTCACTGCGTAGGAGTTTGGCATTTAAGGTGCTGCTTTCCATATGGGGCTTGTCATTATCGCCGCCAACCAATTCTAAATCATCTGAGATTTCATCGTCATCTGACATTTCAGTTGGACCTAGAAATTCAAAATTTGCCATTACAGCCGCTTCAGTATCTAATATTAAAGTATCACTGGGCTGTTGGATCTTTTTAGCAGGTGTTCGACGTCCTTTAAGTAATAAGAATTAATAGAAGATTGAAATAAATTTTTGAAAATAGAAATTTTGAACTGAGGCTAATTACCTTCCGATTCTGAAGCTCGTTTGTTATTCTCGTTGCCATTGACATTAGGACTAACATTCTCCTCCTGTTCGGCATTATTATTAAGACCCAATATGGAACGTACACGATTCGAACGTACATCTATAATGTTGTCTGTGTAACCAATTTCTGCTAAATATTGCCGCAACATTTGCCGTCCCTGTCGCCATGTCGTATTTGACACGGAACTGTACGGTACCTCTGAATCGGGCGCCACTTCAGCACCCAGAGATGTGTCTTCATTTGATGGTTTCATTTCATTCAATTGTGGTGGATCAGTGCCATACTTTAAGCGATAAAATTTGGCACGTTCTTGCCTCAAAGCGTACTCTAACATTTTAATGCGCCGCGTTAAATCCGACTTAAGGCTTTCTAAACACTTACGTTCACCCAACAGCATAGCTATACGAGCCTAAAAACACAAAAAGGGCAACAAAAACAGAACAAAGAGCGATTTAGTTAAATCAAGTTAATCGAAACAAAAACAAAAACAAATATATATATAAAAAAAACTATTTTCTTCTTATGCACAATAAGACATTTAAGCACGAATTTCGACTTTTTCCTAAGCTCCCCAAACAAGACTTTCAAATGAGTAAAAACATATGAAAAAGTGATTGTGGGAAAAATTGAATTTTTTTTTCTTTTTTCCTTTTTCAAAAAAAACTTTATTTAAAAAGAAAACTTTTTAATTCTACGGTATGCAGGACAAATACTTTGTGTTGCTAGATGGCATCTGACATTTCCATTCACAAAGTTTAACATTTCTGATCATAATCTTCTTCACAACTTTTCGTCATTTGAGCGCGATTCGTGTTCTGAACTCGAAACGTTTCAAGAGAAATGGATGCCTTTTTGTTTTTGAAGTAACCGATCATGCAGCAAGAACAGTTCCTTGACAAGAATGTAAGACGGTCTGAATGGCACGCAGCCGTTTGTTGGCCGAAGGAAAATAAGCAAATAAACACGGTTGGATCATGCCTCTGCCAAATTTGGATGGCTTCATTTTTGCGGCCAGGAAATTGCTTACAACAGACATTACGAGAATGGACCGACGGACAAGTGAGCATGCTTAAATCGATCCAGAATTTGATGCTGAAGCTTCCTTCTGGGCGTTGCGAACGGTTTGACGTGAAGTGAATACACTCCTCCATCCTTTGGCGATGAGTATAAAGAATAGAATCAATGGGTCATCATCCGTCGTACAATGCCGAGTTCGCACATAATGACTTCTTTTTGTTGCCAAATTTTAATTTAAAATTGTGTTGATTATTTTGTTAGAAGAGGAAGCCGCTTACATCCTCAAGAGCTATGACTAATGGCCCGGACGTATAGAAAAGGGTATATATCTGATCAGAGGATTGTTAGAAAAAGGATAAGCGGCTATTTGATGGCCGTCGTCATTTTATGCACACACAAATTTTGATTCTACTGTGTTGTCTACATTGCCATCGCGCGGACATAATTTGCAGACAACAATTTTTTTCAATTTTTTTCTTTTCACAACAACTGTGGAAACCAAACGGATAATTAGTTTATAAGATTCTTCCAGAATTAGAAGCGACGAGAAATCAGTGAATTGTCGCAAGGTGGAGAAAAGCTGCAGTTTCGAACTTGGTTGGCGAAAGCCTTGTGCGGGAGTAATTGTGCGAGATTGCGATAGGCCTAAGGAATCTATCTTGTATTCGCGAATATGTTGATTTTTTTCTAGCAAAAAACTTGCTGCCAAACCTAAAAAACTAACCAAAGAAAAGAGAAGGGCAGAGTTTTCCCGTTTCATGCGTTTTAGGTTATCCCGTTACTTTCAAAAGGGACTTTGGACGAATGAGCCAGACTACATCGAAACCTTAGACATAATTAATGCGGAAATATTTCATTGATAGCGTATTTGACTGAGGTACAAAAGCCTAAGGACAAATGAAAATTTCTATAGGATCCAGCTTGCGGACATCTTGCCACATGGATCTTAAACTATTAAAAAACTAAATGTAGAGGGTAACGTTGATCAGGAGACCAATTAACATCCCCATGATATTATTTGACCGGTGGAAAATACTTTTACACTAACAGAATTCAATTTGGGCACGCATTGGAAACCTTTCACTGGCGTTGAAAAACACGAAAATCCAAATTTGAATTTGTTTTGGAATTAATACATGACTGATCTATCTATCAGTTCACTGCTTGTTAAAAGCGTTGTCGTTACTGAGAAATATTTTTACTGCACTGTTTCGCCGTTAAGTGCACGGGGAGAGCACAAGATGGAGCTTGAAGAGCTTAGAGAGGTTTTTTAAAATGTACGCTGAACGCCTCTCACTGGAGATTTTCACTGCAACTACTGAGCAGTCTCGTCGATATATATATATATGTAGCCATTTTGCTTCCGATTTTTATATAATTTCCCAAGATTGTCTAGCTTGGAACATGCAGCTTTTCTTTTTTGGTTAAGAAATTCTATTACGATAATTAATCAGCTGAAGACGTAACGAGAAGGAAAGTTTATTTTATTTGGTGATGAATTTATAAACATTTCACAGTTTAGCAGAAATATGTTTTTACGATTATTATACCCAGTAACCCAATTGTAATTTGGAGTGTGCGCGTGTGAGTGTGATTGTATCCTCTCATGCGGTACAATTTTAATTAATTTGCTCAGCAGTGTGAGTGCGCCCGTTATTGCTGCTGCTTGCGCACACTTTCAACCAATTGATAATATCATGTTTACTTAAAACTGCACACACACACACACGCACGTATAACCAATAAAACTTAATTGCAAATTAGAACATTAGCAAATGCGAAAACTAAATACAGGGTCCCCGCGAAAGAACATTACTTACTGCCGATGCAAAATTACATAGTGACGGTAAGTAATGCTGGGACAGACTTTTCATGCAGTTATGCGTAAAGAGAAACCTGTCATTGTTTCAAATCGCTCAGATCATCATAAGGTACGTCGCCCTATTACAAGCATATGTTTGGTCGGTTACTTTACGGATCTAATTTCCAACGTGAAGCACATTTGTTGCTTTATTATCGTGCTGTTGGTGGTGTTTAATTGTGTTACCTTCTGCTCTCCTGCACGATTCCATACGTTTGGTCACGTCCGGGTGTTTATATTAAATTTGGTGGTAATTAATAGGCCTTTCAATTCACGGGTATCGTGTTTAGCCGTCAACACTAACCGAAACATAAATAAATTCCTTTCGAATCTTCCGTCAGTCATAGCGAAGGACTCGAAAGTTTCTCGCAAGCCTACTCAGTTGAGTGGTTCATATAGATCTTGACGTCATGTAAGATTAACGATTACGATCGGAATTAAAGGTTAATTTGTGGAAAACGTTTCCGGAACAAGATGAAGCAATCACACTCCCTCCTGGCGGAAAAAACTCCGCCCAAACGAGTTCAATGCATTGGGGAAATAATAATACAAGCTTAAGATAATATTCCTCAGTAGTTTGTCGGTCATGCGCGCGAAGTTTCTTACAGCTTTCTTACATGATAAGAACAAAGCTCACTCCAGTGGTTCGTAGAAATACTACCTCTATGAAGATGCTCGAAAGAGCTGCGACACTCATGGTACTAATGCCCGCGCACGTACATGCATCGTACCCCCGGCTTAGCATCATGACGGGACCGAAAATTGTATGAGGAAGAATTTCTATATGATAATGAATTTAATGCTTTAGCGAACTTTGCCAACTTTGGAACAGAATACGATTTAGTAGTTGAAAAATTTAAACTTCAAAATGGAATGAGAAGAAGACTGCGAAAAAGAAGAGCATTTTATTCGGACATGCAGTAGTTTCCCATCCCAGATTGCGAAAAAGAAGAGCATTTTATTCGGACATGCAGTAGTTTCCCATCCCAGATTGCGAAAAAGAAGAGCATTTTATTCGGACAGATTGCGAAGAAGAGCATGCTGTAGTTTCCCAACTCAGATTGCGAACAAGAAGAGCATTTTATTCGGACATGCAGTAGTTTCCCATCCCAGATTACGAAGAAGAAGTGCATGCTGTAGTTTCCCTTCCCAGCTTGCGAAAAAGAAGAGCATCTTATTCGGACATGCTGTAGTTTCCCAACCCAGGTTGCGAAAAAGAAGAGCATTTTATTCGAACATGCTGCAGTTTCCCAACCCGGATTACGAAGAAGAAGAGCATGCTGTAGTTTCCCAACATGATTGCGAAAAAGAAGAGCATTTTATTCGAATATGCTGTAGTTTCCCAGCCCAGATTGGAAGAAGAAGAGCATTTTATTCGAACATGCTGCAGTTTCCCAACCCGGATTACGAAGAAGAAGAGCATGCTGTAGTTTCCCAACATGATTGCGAAAAAGAAGAGCATTTCATTCGAACATGGTGTAGTTTCCCAACCCAGATTGGAAGAAGAAGAGCATCTTATTCGGACATGCAGTAGTTTCCCAACCCGGATTACGAAAAAGAAGAGCATGCTGTAGTTTCCCAACCCAGATTGCGAAGAAGAGCATGCTGTAGTTTCCCAACTTAGATTGCGAACAAGAAGAGCATTTTATTCGGACATGCTGCAGTTTCTCATCCCAGATTTCGAAGAAGAAGTGCATGCTGTAGTTTCCCATCCCAGATTGCGAAAAAGAAGAGCATCTTATTCGGACATGTTGTAGTTTCCCAACCCAGATTGGAAGAAGAAGAGCATTTTATTCGGACATGCAGTAGTTTTCCAACCCAGATTTGAAGAAGAAGAGCATCTTATTCGGACATGCAGTAGTTTCCCAGCCCAGATTGCGAAAAGAAGAGCATTTTATTCGAACATGCTGCAGTTTCCCATCCCAGATTACGAAGAAGAAGAGCATGCAGTAGTTTCCCAACCCAGATTACGGAGAGGAAGAGCGTGCTGTAGTTTCCCAACTCAGATTGCGAAGAAGAAGAGCATTTTATTCGGACATGCAGTAGTTTCCCATCCCAGATTACGAAGAAGAAGAGCATGCAGTAGTTTCCCAACCCAGATTACGAAGAAGAAAAGCATGCTGTAGTTTCCCAACTCAGATTGCGAAGAAGAAGAGCATTTTATTCGAACATGCTGCAGTTTCCCATCCCAGATTACGAAGAAGAAGAGCATGCTGTAGTTTTCCAACTCGGATTGCGAAGAAGAAGAGCATTTTATTCGGACCTGCAGTAGTTTCCTATCCCAGATTGCGTTCATTTTTTAAACTAATGGGTATTTTCATGCAATAACTACTTAACTTAGGAATCAACTAACACCGTATAAAAATTTCATGGAGTTGTAATGAAACGGAACGAAAAACACGAAATACATTTTAGTTCGAAAGCCAATTTGTCGTCGAATACCCTACGCAGTCTGTATATAAAGTAAATTGAAAGGGTAAAAATCATAATAAAGAATGCAAAACACTACAAATTAAAATGTAATAATAATCAACTGGACTGTTATGGTACAAAACGTTTTCTGTGCCAAGAATTTTAATTAATAAGTAAAGCAACGAACGACGATGAATACAAACAAAAAAAAAAGAAAAAAAAAAATACTTTTCATCATCATCATCATAAAGTCGAGTGTAGTTAAAAAAAATAAAAAATTAATCGTGTATCAGAGTAAATTCTAAATGGATTGTTAAAGTTGCGAGAAACGAGTAGACGACGCGAAATGGCTCGCTCTGGATGTGCGTTTTAAAATAATTTAATCGCTAAAATAATGAAATGGAAAAACGTCTATGAAGGTTGAGATGTATGTGTAATCAAATGTGAAACACTTGCTTAAATAGAAAATTTGCAAAAATGACAAAAAAGGAAGAAAAATGGGTCACACATTTATTCTTACTATTATTATTATTACTACTGCTACGCTCTACGCCAACTGTGTTAAGTAGTATGTTAAGTTTTAGGCAAACGTATGCAACACCAAAAAAGAATGAATACTGAAGAAGCCTTCTCTTCGCTTATTATAGCAGTCATTAGGGAACCATTTTTTTGAAATAACTGAACCATGAGAGACTGTCTATCTGATTTGTTTTGCCTGCACCCCTTAGATCGCAACTTATGCAATACCCAAAAGGACTGAATACTGAAGACGCCTTCTCTTCGCTTATTACAGCAATCATTAGGGAATCATTTCTTGAAATAACTGAACCGTGAGACTCCCTCTATCTGATTTGTTGTGCCTGCGTCCTATAGATCACAACGTATGCAACACCCAAAAGGACGGAAGACTAAAGAAGCCCTTCCCTTCGCTTATTATAGCAGTCATTAGGGAATCATTTCTTGAAATAATTGAATCATGAGAGTCTGTCTATCTGACTTGTTTTGCCTGCGTCCTATTAGATCATAACTTTCGAGTTTTTTTTTTTAATGAAATTTGAGAAATTAACAAGTCTTGACTACAGATTGAATAGAAGCATTGCTAGGATGCAGTTTTGAAAAAGTATTCAATTCATAAAAAGAATTTGTAATTTTTCAAGACCTGAGAACTGAGAAGACAACATCTCGGTATACTAAGGGAAAAATAGATTTTTACGATGATGATGATAGGAAGGTAGCTCTGACTGTTATAGCATTTTATAATAATAAGTTGGACCAAAAAATGGAAATTAGATTACGTGACTCTATTTATTGAGCTCATCTTTAGGTGGGAGTTCTGCTGAGAACTAAGTCTTTGAGAGGTACAAGAGATAATTTTGCTATTCTACAATGGAAATACAAGTGAAGGAAGAATTCTTTAAAAAGAATAACTTTAGAGAATGTCCATTCACACTTTTCATAAAATCTTGTTGGGTACAAGATATAGTATTTTTTTAGGTGAAATGGTGTATGGCATTTAAGGGTCGGTCTTGCCTAAGTACAACTTTTTAACTTGCCTTTAAATATATATAGAAAAGTTGTGCAGCTGGTCATTACGCATCGCTGAGTATACATTGCTTTTTGAGCTGTCCTGCTTTTCGTTCATTATTCATTAGCCAGCAGAGCTGGCTTCTCAAGCATTATTATATAAGCGAAATAATATAGTAAGCGAGCCAAAAATGTAAGGAAGTTTGATCCAGCTGCGATTGAAACATTTATACCCACCACCTGCACTTATCTCAAAATTATCAAACTTGCGCGGAAATTTGTCTCATTGTAACTGTTTTCGATTTTGAATAATAAGCGAAGAACTTGAATGTTTCATTTTGTGATGGACTTTGACCAATTTGGTCTGTTTCCAATACGAATTTGTGTACAAGAATGTATAACTCTTTTAGAGCCAACTCTGCAGCCGGTACATATATATTTTTAAAATCGTAAGAATGTGGACTGCAGATAGGCGAGCCTCGATCAAATCAGAATTTGATATTGATCATGAATAAAGGATCACTTCACCTTTTCGATAAAAGCAATATTCCATCACCGGCCCTGTGCTACTAAATGTAATGATCGAAAGAAAGAAGAACTTTATTCGGTTTAGATCGAAATATTTGACACCATTACTCTCTTCCACTTCTAATTTCTTTTGTGCATGTAACAAGTAAAAAACATCTTTCATCATGAATGATTATAAAGCACAATGCTGTCACACTTTATAAAAAAAAAACATGCTTTGCAGTTCACTAAGCAAGATGTTGCGCCAAATGCATGCTTGTTTTCTAAGATAAGATGTACAAAACAAGGGCTTAACAGGGCTTAGCGTAAGGTAAATGAAGAATATATGCACCAGCATAACTAATCGTAAGCATGGAATTTTCAGATTTCCGAAATAATTACTTTCAGGTCGTCCAGAGAGTCACACACACTTTAATGATCGTAGATCGGATCTAATCGGATAGGGTGTTCATTCATATGCAACACTTTGTATGGTTCCCGATATATGTTCCTGTTCCTATTCGTCGCAGGTTTTTGATAAAAAAAACATAGCCTTTGTCCCGACTATAGACAAGAATAAGGACTCTTTGTGAGCGAAGCGTATCTGTACAAAGCGTGAACAAGTGAAAATACGTCCTTTTTGACATATACTTCCTGGCGTATTCCCTTTCACATATGTACACCTACTGAAGCATAAAGTTTTTGTTAGAAAATTATAAAAAATGAAAAGAAAAAAAAAAACTTCCCTTCCTTTCATGATATCAGTTAAAGCAAGCTTCTATCCTCTGCAGGAGTGCCTTAAACTATATGCATGGAGATAAGTGTGTGTTGTGGTTTTAATGAGTACATACAGATATATCTGTTTATATATATATATATATGTATATATATACATAAATTCGTGTGTGTGCGTACGCATATGAATAATATATATACAGTCATGGACACATAAATATCACGTTTTGTAATCATAAAATTAAAGGTTTTTGGAAATGTTTTCGTTACAGTTAAGAAGAAATTAACGGTTGACGCTCGTGCACCACCGAAAAGGGTGAAGAGTGTCATATAATGTACGTGCAGGCGAGGCGCTAATCGCTAGTAAAATGACTTATGCTTCGTCTTGGTGTAAAGGTGGGGCTTATTAGAAGAACAGAGTCGCTGTTCAATGTTTAGTCATTTCATGAATTATCAATCAATGAGCTGAGCAAGCAAAGTTTTCTGCAAGAACTGCGAATGATTAATTTTTAGATCGGCCAACATAAAGCTTCATTTCTGTTTTCATTAAAAATTTATCGCACTTCACTAGAGCAAAAATAAGAAGGGGAGGCTATGGAAAGAGCTTCACAAAGGTACTTGTCCGAAATTTAATTAAAGCAGGATATGAAGATGTCAAGTGATAAGATGCAAGCTATTTCAGGATGAATCAAGTGTAACTTTGAATGAGCAAAAGTTTAAAAAATTTTTTGTCTTTTCTTTTTTTTGTTTTACAGATTTTATATTTAATTTAGATTATAATTTAAAATAAGATTTTAACTTTTGCTTTTCTTCCTTTGCATAGAATTTTCACCAAATCTTTGCATCGACTATTTATGTGTGCTTGGCTGTACATTAAAATCAACTCGCGGGAATTTTCTCTGCTTTCGTACACGGACGTACACACGTACGTGTAAACGTAGATTTCCATGCATACATTAAAGCGAGCGTATACTTTGTTTTCTTTTTATTAAATATTTGTTATTCTACTTTTGTTTATATCATTTTTCATTTTCACTTTATTTATTTAAACACGTATTAATAATGAAAACGTACACGTAATTTTAAAAGATGCATTTTAATTTAATGGATGCAACATGAATGTAGGAGAACAACAATAACTATTGTGGACCAATTTTCATCGCCATATAATAAAAATTAGACTTACATCGCTTATGTGGGCTGGGATTGAAGAAAATTGGCCCATTCGGCTCGAATATATGTCAGAGTCTTGTTATTTAGTAATTTTTGCAGAGAAACTTTGAAAATTGCAATGTTTTTTTTTTCTGCAATCTCTTCTTCAAAATAAGGAGCGATATAGGATGTGGTCGCCAATCCGAGCAATTTTCAATAGATTTCGCTCTTGGGCTTAACTACTTCAATATAATGAAACTCGCTCTCAAAACCGAATATCGAATGAATAACTCAAAACCTATAGGGTGACCATAAAGAGACGTGGACAGGACGGAGAGACAAATTTAAGAAAATGCTTTGATCTGTTCAATAAAAACTACATCCTTCTTAAGCCTTTCTGTGTGTTATGTGCATCCGTAAAAAGTTAACATGCGCTATAATACAAGTGGTGTAGGGTGTGAAAAGCCAAAAAAAGAAATCAATAAATAAATTTCTATAATCTAATATATCCAGATAACTGTGGTCACGATTTCATATGTATCGCCATGGTAATGAGTAGCAAACTTCATTTTTGTTGCTTCTTAAAAAGGATTCGTTACTGTGCGAAGGCGCTTTGGCGACACTGCTTCATTTTCAATATCAATCTGCGCGCAAGAATTTGAATAACGTTTACCAAATTTGAAGCTGAAGAATGTGAAGAATGTTAACAACAGAGAGACCCAAAGACAATTGGACAGACGAAAGGAATTTGCCATTGACCAACAGTATACATAATATACATACTTTGTAGGATAATCTTCTGATCCTCGACCCCACCCAATACACAAATACGAATGGACAGACGAAAGGAATTTGCCATTGACCAACAGTATACATAAAATACATACTTTATAGGATAATTTTCTGATCTTCCGTATGGGCGTTGCGTATGCTTGAAGGAAATGATTGCGACCCCACCGAGTACAAGTTACACAAAGACGAATGGACCGACAAAAGGAATTTGCCATTGACCAGCAGTATACATAATATACATCTAATTCTCTTTTTACACCATAGATACGTTCCCAAAAAATACGTGTAAAAAGAGAATTAGAGGTAAACAACATTAAAAAGTTCTTCTTCACTTAATTTATTTCGTGCTTATACTTTTTAATTCATTAAATATTTTATAAAAAATAATTCTATATACAACACACATAAATATACAATCGTGTTAAAACAAAATAATTCGTGTAAAAAAAGAAATTGTTGTCTTTTGAACTCGTGTTAAATCACATTCGTGTAAAAAAAATCGTGTAAAAGGAGAAATGGGTGTATATACTTTATAGGATAATCTCCTGATCTCCCGTATGGACATTGCGTATGCTTGGACGAAATAATTATGATCTCAACCCCTTGAGCGTTGATTATAACAACTCATTGAATATTTCGCTCTGATTTCCGAGCAAGGCCTTTTATGACACGTAACCCGATCTAGTGATGAACTAAACTATTCCTAACTCATCGCAGTTATTTCGCACTGCACCGCACTGCAGCACAAAGATAAATAAAATTGTCACAATATTATTCAATTCAACATAGTCCTTGTTCATGAAACCCATTCCGTTTAATTAATATAGTGTTTGGAAACATCAGAACTGATGATTTGAGTTTGCCTGAATGAAAAAACCAAATACACATTAATCACGCTTTTTACCTGCCTCATGCGCTGGAAATCGCCGGAAAGATGATTAAGAATAATTCGCCGAGCACTTCCCGGAAGAAGGGATTAACACGAGAAATGTCACAATGAAGTTAGGCGCTTGGCTAACTTGCTTGTAAAAGGAGATATAAGCAGAATATTTGCCGAGAAGACAGTTACATGAGACGAGAGCGAGCATTCAAATGTCGTAAATGTAAGCTTCCTAAGCAATGTAAATTGCATCCCCGATGGTATGGACTTTATTCTAAAAGGGGGATCGCAAATGTTTGATTATTCAAATATTTTTTTTATTTCAATAAAACGATTGCAAAAGCCTTTCTTAAATCCAATTGCCTCCATCTAAGATTACGAATGTGAACTGAAGAATATGCCAAAAAATATCACTCACTGCCTATTCCACAGGAATATTAAACAAGACTCCATTATAATATTGTTACGAAATGCTTTTCTGGGATAAGGTTCGTTTCACTAGATCGTGGTTTCATTTACAATCAATTTCTTTAAGGGTAGAATTATTTACAGTTTACTTAGTTTGACAACATTCTTAACTTTCTTTTCCGACTAACTCAATCTGCTCAAATGTTCTGCTTATATAAGCAAGTTACCATAATTGATGTGTTTTCCACTGGGCCTTTTTCATCGGCCGGCCTATGCACGACTTGGTTGCTTTTTCCTTCTCTCGGAAATTTATTTTCTGGGAAAATCAATTAGTTGGAATGAAAGTAGATTTCCGTAACAATTTGAAGTGAGGTGACTTGGAGCCCGATCGGTCGATGTTATACCGTCCGATGCTCAATAGTGTCTCTCTCGGGGAATATTTTCGCTTTCCAAAAATGAAGGCGCAAATCTAACTTTTCATTATTGTATGTTAGCAGGTATACGCTGATGAAAATTGTTATGAAAACATAAAAAACGTCCCTCGTAATCCATGACAAAATTAGTTGTTTTGCTTATATTACTGCCAACACTTCGCTCTACATTCGAATTTTTTATTCAATTTTTTCATTTCCCCTGAGATGTAATAATAAAATCGCGTAGCGTTTTGAATAAATTTGATTTAAATGTTGCAACTTAACAAACATAAGAAGAAAAATGGCACGGAATGACGTGCATGAGATTGTACTACTCATTGCTGTGAATTGTAGGACAAATAGAAAACAATGGCGTAAGATGGATTTTTTAATGCGCTACAAGGAAAAGAATCACTTTACCGAATTTAACAGCTTTGACTGAAGCGAGAAAAATGCATTCAATGAGAAAAACTCGTATATTGCCATCAAGACCAATTCGTTGCAAATTATGAATCGAAGCAGAGCTTTAATAAATCATATCAATTGACTGTAACGATCGTGGTGTGGCACATTGACATAGTCATGACCTTTAGTCGTAAAATACAATTAATTTTTCAATGCCATGCTTCAGCATTTACGCCCATTTATCCGCTATAAAATATATTTCTCGTTTCTTTATCCATTACATTTCCAAATTAGATACATGTGTGCACGCGTGTGTGTGTCAAAGACGGATCGAAGAGTTGCTTTACGTTTACCTATCGTTCTCTTTACTTACTACTTACTACTTTTGTTTTCTTTTTAAAAGCGAAACTTATGATCATTTATACACATATATATATAAATGTCTATATGTATATATACATTTTCTTATGTAACTTGCAATGGGTTGTTTGGAAAATAATTTCATATTTTCTTTTCTTTTGGGTCAAATGGGAGATCAACACGTTTCTGAATCAATTAATACTTTGTTTTTGCCGCCATCAGCTTCAGAGCGTCTTTAACGGAATAAAGTCTTGCCAACCAGTTTTAGAACTTGGCACTCGGTCTACATATCTTCTTCACACGCGTCCAATCATTTATTTTCGATGGTGAAAGATGGTGAAAATTATGCCGCTTTCATCTTTCCCTAGCTGAGCAGGCATCATACAAAAACTGTTATGTTATTTATATAACATTTTTCAGAACAGAGGCTTTTCCGCTCCAAGTAATCCGACTTAAGTATAAACTTGACTGCTCAAAAATATAATTATTAACTTCTCTCTTGGAAACAGCAAAAAAAAAAAAAAAAACGAAATTACTTTCCATACAACCCAATATATTTGTCGGAGGTCATGCACACGTTCCATCAAAGGCAAGTGCATTTCGCATATTTCTGCGATAAAGGCCCCCATATATGCTTTTATTTCGGCGCTAGCGAACACATGCACATGTGTACACGCACACACATGTGCATATTTTATCAAAATATCAATTGAAATACGATTTGGTTGCGAATTTGTTATTGTTCCCATGTATGTATACAATACAACAAACCTCCTAAATTTTAACAACAAGAGAAGCAAAAATAAAAAATAAAAAACACATTTGTTTATTAGCACTTTTTTTTTTCTTATCGAGAGAAGCTCTTTTTTTCATTTTGCGTGCATTCTCACTTGCATTTTCGTTTTATTTAAGGAAAAAGTTATAAAAACAAATATTTGGCAAAAGAAAAAAAAAAAAAAAAAATATTGTGGGCGGACTTGATTATTATAAAAATAGTCTATTTTAGTCACTCTTTATTAATAAATCGTGAACAGACTTGCGTGTCGAAACCCTTCACGAGATCTGTTTTTTTTTTTGTTATCTATATTGACGTTTCCTGACTTGTATACAGGGTGGTAGAGAGGAAGCAATATATGTAAAGAAAGGGAGAAAAAGGAACATCAGATATTGTTTTCCGAACGGTGAGGAACGCGGTTGTGGAAGCATGCAAATCAAGACCAATTAAGTAAGTAAGATAGCACAGAGACAGCCGAGCAACTCGAAAACGCTTAGTTAAGTTAAGTGAAAGAAAAAGGCACATTTGCTTGAAGGCACGCTTTTTGCTTGTTCGTTTTGAATATACCTCGAATGGCAGCTACACTGCATCGTTTCTTTTCCACAAAACGCAAACACCGGGAAGAGCACATTAAGGGCGTATGCAATCCCAAAAATTTGTCTCATGTTACAATAATTGAAGAAGGGACAGATTCTAGTCCATAAAAGAAAACTTGCTTTAGTTATTGTAGTAGTAGTAGTGCAGTCATAATAAACGTGTCAGTGTCTGTTTAATTACAAAACAAGTAATTAGGTTATGTTCGGCGGAGGTCGAATCTCGCATGCCCACCACTATGCTTTTCGCATTCTACTCTCCAAGTGCTTTTATTTGATACCCATATCGCTGGTAATATTAAGAAAAAATTAATCGTGGTGTCTATCCGACTCATTTCAAAATTAACCCCTTTTTGGCAGATAATATATCTTCAGTTGAGGAGTGCATAAAATAGTTTCGTTGCGTTCTGTTTTGTTGCATTATCGTAAATAATCATTAAACCTCGAAAAAGTCAAAAAAATGTGTGGGCCTGGCCGATTTTTTCCATTTTCGGACCTAAAGGGTAAAGTATTTCGTCAAGTAAATGTGGAAAATTTCAGCCTTTTTTTATAATTTCTGATACTCTTTATATAAAGAATTATTTTCGAAGGGAAGAGTACAAATACTTAAACTTGGGAAGTAATTTACTCTCGCGGCCCCCGTAAGCAACAGGGGCGATGACGAACATTGCTCTATAGAGTTTATATAACGCTTGTGGGTCTGCATGTGTAAGTGTGTGTAAACGAGTTATCTCACATCACCAGTCAAGATCAAAGGATTCAACCGGACCAACATTAGTTTCTTCCTCTTGCCCACTGGTTCATTCTAAATAGTCAAATGAGTGGTCATTGAGACAACAGACTCAATTTTTCAAGCAACCTCCTCAGCTGCTGGCTTTACGGGAACAAAATCCACAGTCAATTGTTTACTACTAACACGATGTCGGAAGAAATATTGAATTTCACGAGCGCAATATCACTTTCTCGCTCCTCTTTGGGCGGTTTCGAAGGTCGCTCCTCAAACAACGATTTTCTAAAACTGTAACCACGATATAAAGGCTGGATTTTCGTAGCTTTGACCGAAAGTCTGCGCTCGCGACGTCGTTTTTCATCACGTTCGCGAAAAATATTGATACAAGACCTCACTGTCTACGGTATCCCTATGAGCCGTTGCGTAGGCATGTGCGAACTTTGCGTGAGCAGCTTCAATAAGAGGTCGCGATATTTTTCGTTCAATCTCGGAGAATTTATATTTCTTTATTAACTCGTCCAGCAAATAGACTTCGTTAAATTTCTTGACCTCCCCCTCTCTGCCCATTTCACATCGACGGTTAGCCAAGAAAAGTTTAAAGTAATCTTCCATGGCTGCAAACATCTCTTCGGACTTCACTACTGGCTACGATTTCGTCTACGGCGCGTTATATCCGTAAGATTTTCGGGTAAACCTTCAGGTACAGATATAAGTTGAGAGTGGGCTTTACCTCTTTGTACCTATAGCAATCTACTCTTACTCTCAAAGATTTGTCGACAACACCACGCGCTTCTTTCGCAATAAAGCCTGTTTACTATTTGCAATGCTTTTAATTTTGTGGGTCAACGATTTTCTTTTTTTTTTTTCTTCAAAAATTATATAAAATTTATGCGTCTACGTTCGTCACGCTCGTAAAAAAAAAAGTATATATTTTCAAACTTTTCGAAATCCAAATATTGAATGAATTTTTCTTCTCAAATTTTTTCTTTTTCAAAAACCAAAAACTAGACTAACTTAACTGATAATTAAAAAAAAAAAATCAAATGCTAATTGTTCTACCTCTGGTATAGGTGCATATGTACTTATGTAAGCTTTCATGTAATGTATTCTCCCGCCTAATAGTTTTCTCTCAGCCGTCATTTAAGGTGTGACTTTTCAAACAGGCCCACAATGACGCTCTGAAGAGGCGAAACCATTATTAATATTATTATCTCCTTTTTTTTGTTGTTAACATTTATTATTAGTGACGTTTTTAATACGCCTATAATAACCTAGAAAAATGTAACCAAACCCTTAAGATTGAATTAAAAATGTCACGCTATTTTAAGCTATCAGGATTGATGGCATATTAAATTTAGTAAAGTATTTGTAATTTACTAAAGTGCGGAAAGGGCTCTTAAGGCGCACTAATATGCCATTCTTTAGCTTATTGAATTATGGAGAGAACAATTAAAACTTTGACTTGGAATCACTTGAATTAAATCGCTTCTCTTCATTTGTTACATCCTACATCAACAGTGTATCGGTGAAAAAATTCTTATAAAAAAATTAAAGATAAATTTCTCTCTTCCCTGTAGATAGAAAGAAGATCGAAACTACGAATTATGGGACATATTTTAATAATAATATGGATTATCAGGATTGTGGTGGTACTCTGGACCCTGCCAAGTCCTATTTTGAGATGACAACGTTTTTGAAACCGACCAAGATGTTTCCTATAGAGAGATCCAAGCCTTCTAATTTGAAATATAAAATGACTCAAATACATAAGACAATAAGACAATAGAAAGACCTCAGATACATAACGGATAGAGTGAATGTTGTGGCACTGTATCATCAAAGTCATAATCTGTGCATTTTTGAAAGGAATTTTGCAAACTGCTCGAAAAAAATTAGTCTATGCGTTTCCTCTTTTGCTGCTTGTAACATTTACAAAAACGACTTAATCTTGAAATTGAAAAAACCAGAATAGACAGATGAAACTCTATTGACTTTCAAGTACATCAACCTTAAAATGCGAAATATGCCGAAAGTCGAAAATTTCATGTTAGTTTAATAATTTGTTAAAAACTTGTTGTTGATTTAATAATTATACCCTACACTACTTGTGATACAGAGTATATTAAGTTTATGTGGGCATATGTAACATGGAGAAGGGATCAAGATACACTCACCTTTTATAATATCGATCAAATCAAAATCATTTCTTGAATCGTTTTAAGTTTGTCTGTCCGTCTAATGCCGATTCTTCTAAATTTGTGTGCAATCTGCACTTCGCAATTCTTGAGATATTTTTATAAAACTTGGTACACTGAGGTGCTTTGACTGAAAGGCAACCGCTATTGAAAATGTTTCGAATCGATCTACTGTTCCGACCACTTCCCATATAACGCCTTAATTTGAAAACTCTTTATATGAACCAAATTGCAAGTTTCAAAATTATTGGGCAAATGCCGCTGGGCGATAGTATTCGTCATTCTAAGTTGTTATGAATAAATTGGTTCGGTTGGGTCGGTTTTTTGAACGCCTGCTCATATAACCTTTCCTAAGGGACATGAATTTTTACATGATAAAAACATCTAATTTTCTATATTTTATGGCGAAAATTGGTTCGTAATAGTAAATTGGTAAAGAAATCATCCTTAACCAATATGGACCAAGTGACTTTTTTTTTAAATATCACCACATATAAGGATTCTGAAGAAACATAAAACCTTATATGGCAAAAACTCTAATTGTTAATGTTTTACGATCATGAACAACATGGATCTGTTTCATGGATCAGACTTCATATAAGATTCCTCAGGTGTAGAAAAAAGTGGAATGGGTATGAAATTTGTATCAAAGGGACTATTTTTTAGACCTTAACATATATAGGCGTTATCAAGCGAAAATCAAGCCCTTGTATAGAGAGACAAGTTTAATTTCTAGTGTTCTATGAAGAAAGCCGGAAGATAAAATCTTTATCAAGTAAATTAAGTTTGCAAAATGTAGATCACATTAGGTGATGTTTTAAGCAGTATGCTTAAGTCGTCATCTGAGCTTGAGCATGAGAATTTTATGTAATTTTTTTTGGATTATTACCAAAACGAATGAGTAATTGTGCTAAGCCAATTGGTTTAGGGTATCTGATGGTGGTCTGCCTTGCCTGACTAGAAGATCTTTACTTGTTTTTCAAATATGTTTGCCGTAGTTATTGGGGTACTCAACATTCGTCTCAATATACAAATAGTTTTTCACTTGTTTGTTGAACTTGTTTTCTCACACTTGATTGAATTGATGGATTAAAAAAAAAAAATAATAACAATAAATAAACAAGAAAAACTCTTAGCTGATGGGGATCATTGCCAATAACCTGTTTGTTCGTCTTTTAGTTAATGGCATTTCTTTTATAAAATTATGTGTTTGCTGTTTGCTGGGTTTTTTTTTTTTTTGCACTCACTTAGACACGTGAGCAAATGTTTGTTAAGAAAAAGAGACGAAAAAGCTCTTACTTCATTAAAAAACGAAATATTGCACGAAACTTATGATCTTGAGAAATTAAAGATTTCATACCCACGATGTTTCACTTAAACAAAAGGTATAAATATAAAGAAATAATAAAGTAGGTAAATAAAAATTACGTTACATTGTATACAAATAGGACCGCGTAAGTTAGTTTAATTTATTTCCTTGTTATTGTGCCAATGATTTTAAACATCAACAGCCGATGGGCAGATTGCAATTTAAAATGTACACGAAATTTAAAATCAATTCTTAGCTAATTGTAACAAAAAATTGCAAGCATTTTTTAAAAGATTAAAATCGGGGAGGTAGTACCCCAAAAATTTTTGATATTCAGATACTGAAGGATTATACATGAAACAGAAACCTTTTCGGAAAAAACCATCTCGTCTTCCCTTAAAAACAAAAACTACCTATTCATCATTCAGAACGGCAGGCACGAAACACATACGGCTGACAACAACTCTGCAGACAAGCAAATAAGCGAAGCACAGGAACTGGCCTGGACAACATAACATAACTTATAGCTTTGAAAACAACTTGGAAAACTCCTTTGTTTTCGTCTTGTAATGAACCGGGAAATAACGTTCCACATGTGTTCATTACGCCCATTCGAAGCAAACATTATTACTTTAATTTACATTTTTCTTTTCCTTACAAATTTTTTAGTAATCATTGAAATAGAAACAAAGTTTATAATACTGAGGAACACGACTCAATCTAGTCAGTGTATTGTAGTTATTGAACTATAACTAATGCAATTAAATAATAACTAGAGTGGGATACGTATGCTGTCGACTAAGGTAAGCTACATTGCTTATCTCTTGGATTTGCAAAAATCGAAAATATCTAAAAATAAAATGTTTATTCAAATATAAATAAAGAACTTACTTGCAATTCGGCACGGTCAACGTCCCACTGTGAACGTTCCAATTCAAAGCGTGACCACTCGTGTTGTATGAAATGCAGTATGCCGGGTATGGTGTATTGTGGTGTAGCCTGTTGATTATTGGTAACGGCGGAGCCGCCATTACCGTCATCACTGTTCGAATTCGTGATATTGTTGCCTACTCCGCCTAAACCGACAACGGCAGAGGCAGGGTTATTACTTCCGCTATTTAAATTCATGTTTGGGCTACCGCCGCCACCTAAGTTGCTATTGTTACTATTGTTTCCTATATTAACACCAAGATTTGTAGTGCCGCCACCAAGACTTGCACCGACTACACCCGTACCACCACCCGCGCCCACAGGTTTATTATTGATACCAGTCGTAGCTCCTGAATTAGTACCCATTGATGTTTTCTTTTTGCTAAATAAATTTTTTTTTTTTTTTAGATGGCTTGCTTTATTCCCGATTTATGGCAGTTTTTAACCAAACGTTTGGATAGCTTTTTCTTTTATTATATGCTGGCGAATTGTAAAAAATTATAATTGAATTTTGCTCTTTTTTAAAATAAAATCTTCGAACCTTTTAGTTTTTTCCAATAAATTTGACACTTAAATTTTATTAATTGATTCCTTTTTTTATTTTTCTTTTTTTTCTTATAAAATATATTCTTTCGTTCTCTTTTTATTGGTGTTTTGAAGTTTTATTATTGCTTTTTAAGTTGCTAAACATTAATTAGTGTTATTTTGCAGTAAGTATGTCCGTTCGCATTTGAAGACAATTACACACATACACAAATATGATGAAAAACTTTTGTTGGTCCTGTTAAAGGAAAGTCGCGAGCAGAAAAATAAAAAAGGATACTAAATAAAACAAAAACTACCAATAAAACGGGTCAAAGACCTTACGAAGAAGACCTAACCTAAAAGCGAACCTGGTTTTTTTTTTTTTTTTTGAAACATCAACAAGCTTGACTAAGTTTCTTATCACTCTTAGATTTCCCTTAAAATTGTTCTCTTTGCCATTTTCAATTTTATTAATGCGAAAATAGAAGAAAACATCCTTAAAAAATTCGCTCAGTCCACTTGTCTGCAATTACTAGTCAATAAGTGACTACACTCTCAAACACGCATATACACAACACTCACATGCATTGACGGACGTCAAATAAAAAACTAAAAATTTTGCAAAAAAAATTTTTAAGCTTTCACTTTAAAACTCACGCATACAAATAAAAATTGTACAAATAGATTTTATAGAATTCAAAATAAATTATTCGTTCTTAATTTTTTATCTTTTTTTATGGTATATTTATTTAAACTTGCGTGAAGTAAAAAAAGTCTTTACGCGAAAAATCTTCTACACGAATTGATGATGGAAGAACTTAAGCACAAAAGAGAATTTGTAGAAATTACCGCACGAACTTCTCTGAGCAGAAAACGATCATCAACGAAGCACAAATTTATCTAACTTAAATTAGAAAAAATTCATATATTTTTGCTATAGTGCACCGTACATTTTATTTGAATTGGATGTTGCTAAAATTTACGAAAAACAAGCATTTTCCAGCCAATTGATTCAATAGACAATACTTTTCAGTTTCTGACTTTTTGTTAATTAATATTTTCCACTAGTTGTAAACAGGGATACCGTATTCCGTGGCTTAGCCAGAACGCAGTATTGCCATTTCAGTGTGCAAATGTATAAGAAAGAAGAGAAGCGAGCGGCTACTCAACGAATGTCAATTGAAAAAAAAGGTTTTGATTCTGCTTACGATGAAAAGAAATCAATTACAATTCGTTTTCTTTGTGTTGCTATTCACTTCACAATTCAACTATATTTATATATGTATATATATGTCTGCTATATATACATACACACACGCGCGCATATATATACATATATATATTTATTTATGTGCATATATATATACACATGCTTGCAAACGGACATATGTACGCAGATGGATTAGTCCATAGCATATGTTTGACAAAATTTGATGTGACTTCCTATTCACAGAATAATTCTTTTTTATGCGAAGGGTTTACTATCTTTGCCCTCTGACTTCGCGTAGACAAGCCCGAATACACATGCAAACACACAATTATTTTTCCGATTTTTCGCAATACTTCTGTACTTCTAAAATATATTTAGCACTTCATACTGCTGTTATTTTGTTTTACTTTTTATTATCTTTACAGTAACTATTTTTTGGGATAACTACTTATTATTCCATGCTTTTCTTAATTTAACAAGCAGAATGAAAATTTCCGAAGAAAACTCTTTCTTCTTTTTTTATTTAAGTATTGCCAAGGGTGGGAACTTGTTTGTAATAGTTAGACGTGAAAGTAGGAGTTACCAGATGTTAATTAACTTTAACAGCAAGAGCAAATGTTTTATACAATACAATTTAAAATTGAACTTTATTGTATGTTGAAAATTGCAAATTATTCTTGCTTTTATCGCGGTTTTGTAACGTTAATCTAGCCTTTTCGGATCCGTAAATTTTAATAAAATTTGCTTTTGTCGCTATAATCAAAGAGTGACAGGAGTCATCTATTTCCTGATGTTTTGAAAATAATACCAAGGGTCGAGTGCGAAAACTTTATCGTAGCGATCAAGAAAGACAACTGTTTGCTTCTTCAAATCACAAAAATTCGAAGCCATACATCTTACAAAGACCATAGAGAGGCGTAATTGGCAATTTCACCTTTTAATTCTAGTTATTAATCTCTAATAACTACGTCTGCTTAAACCAAAGTAATATAATCCAAGAATAAAATATGATCCAAAATAAAAATGTAGGTTAGTGTATGATGTATTTAAACGGAACGGGCGGGAGAATATGTCTCTAGTTTATAACAAAAACACATTCCTTATTACAAAAATTCTTTGCACCAATCATCAAGTTCACCCAATAGAAATTTAATACAAACCGAGACGACGACAACCGAATTAGGGGAGTTTGTTAAAAATGCTGTTTAAACAAGTACACCATGCAAGAGGAAATACTTGGGCTTAAGACATCCTCGTTCGCGTTCGAAGAAATAACAATGACAAGAAAGAGAATTAATTTTACTTATATCGTTTTAGTTCCATATATATATGTATGAAGAAGCCTGGAGTATAGCCTGGATATAGTTAGTATAATGCAAGTACAATTTTTCCAAGCATGTTGTAGAACTCTTCATGAATGCTTTTTTTCTTCGTTTGCTTTACATTTACATCTAAATATATCTTATCGAAAAGGAGAACATGCTAACATTCTTTGTAATAAACAGTCATCAAAGTGAAAAATTAAGTTTGATTTTGTGACACCGAAATTGTAGCAATAGGTAGCCTGTTTGGCGCTGGCATTACATTCATTCTTTAAACAATTCCGCGTCCTTGTTTAGAACTAAATACTGCCCCAAAACAGTGCTAGCCTAGAAGAAAAAGTAATTGGAATTCAAGCAAAAAAGTTTCATCTATGTAAAATGAGAACTTCCGAGAAACGTTAACAACACATTCAGATAAACTTATCATTCAAACATGTTCGTACTGTTACTATTTCTTATAAGTACCTCATAAAACCCTGCTTCCTTCAAACGCCCCCCTAAGACATCATCAATTCCCGCCAAATCCGTTACTGGCTTATTTCCCATGGTTCGGGGACAAAGTTTCTGTATTTTTGTGTTGTTTCCGACGACATATTTTTTCGCTTTCTTTCAATTAATTGTATAGAAAGAAAATATTTGTATTAGATTACTTTTGCTTTTTTTACGTTAACGTTTCCAAAAATTTGTACAAAAAGTCGCGAATGTTTGTTTATTCTGCGATGTAAAATTTTGTATTAGAAAATGCTATTTAATATAACGTTGTAAAAAAAGCCCTAAAAAATCCCTAATAAAGCAAGGGAAATATTTTATTTTACTACCTTCCTTCTGTTAAATTCAATGTTTTGCTAATACTACATGAGGACTTGAAGAATTTGAAGCCGTAATGAAAATGGTGGGAATAATTTACTTTTATTAAAAAAATGCAATTTTTTGGTTGGAACTGGCTGATTTAGTCTTAAGATATAACTGAGTTGGAAAGGTACTTGAAACATGTAATATAAATATGATATAAACCTTTAAAAGGACTGTAAAATATATAAAGACTAATCAGCGTGTAAATGTACTCTGTGTGTGATGTTAATATTCATTAATTTTGTTTAACCGGTCATTAATCATTTTAAAATTCACACTAACCACGGTAATGGCATTATTTTAAATTTTCTGACCTGACGAATATCGATATTACACCTTTTTATTTAGTTTCCTTTTTCAAAATATAACGATTTATAACGACTTACAAATTCAAAGCATGTATTAATACTATAGTCAGGATGTCGTAGTGTAAATTGTATTAAGAACTGTTCTCCGCAGTTAAATAGGCGTATTGCATAGGACGTCACTTATTTAATTCCAAGCGGACTAGATTCATACTAGTAGCAGATAGAATGAGATGAATGATAGAATTACAAAGAATGCGATGCGAATAAGCAACAAACACGGCTGACGATGCTGGCATTCAGGCGCACCTGTTCGGAAGTGTTGCGGAAGAGAAAAGTTTGAAGATTCGCACTAACCAAGCGTAGCTTCCATAAATCTAGCAAATAATGGAACGAACCATATTTGCGGGGACGAAGGAATCGAGTTGAAAACGAAACTTGGATTTATGCTACTGTTTCGCAAGATAAAGGATTTGTCAAGGTTCCTAAAACCAACGAAAATCCTGAAAACGATGTATAAAAAAAAGAATGGGTTCAATTCGCTGCTTTATGTAATTGGGAAGAACGTTATCTAAGCAAAAAGAAGTTGGAAGAATATCGTTCGATCGAATGAAGTTAGATTTGTCTAAAGTCTACATCAAGTGAAAGCAGTGTCTTACAAAATTTCCAAAGTGAAATCAAAATCTCACGCACAAACATACGAAGTCCTCTTTATGAGAAACAAGAATGAAATACTTGACGAACGTGAAAAAGATCAATGTTTGTTAGAAAAAAGGATGGGTCGTAGGATACATTTTTAAATTGTCAGTTGAACGTTAGTTCAGATTGCCAAAAATAGAAGGCTGCATCGCCATCAAGTACCGAGCTGCAGACATGACGAAATCCGAGACTACTAAAAAAGCCGTTGCTAATCGAAATCATTAGCGGACTGGAAACATTCGGAAATATTCGGCGACATTCAGCTGGATTACTGGAGTAGAAATGATATACGACGTGGATTGAATGCTTAGGATTAGATGAAGTCAATAATTAATTAAAAGACATGATTTGTCAGAGGACAAGTGTTAAGACTAAGCGCTAACACGAAGAAAAGGATTTACTCACTACTTTGCTACTCTGAAAGAATAGTGCAAACAAATAGGGCTCGGAAATAGGAAATCATCTAATGAAGTTTTCTTAATAATAATTAAAATAAATCAAATTTGACACACAATTCATTGTTAGTGGATTCACTTTTGCTCTAGAACAACAGTGCACAATATCGTGCCCTATCAATGGATTTCTTAACCCATTTAACAGCGTGATGCGTTAAAATTTATCTTTCAAACCTACTTTAAGCAATAAGCGATAAGCAGTAAGATATAAGACAGTGTTCATGTTAAAACGAATCTTGGTTGCACTTCATTTAAATAAAACAAAAAAAAAACTTTCTAGTTAAGAGTTGCATTAAATGGCTCAAGAGAGTACAAAAAATACCTGATCCTGATTGGACTGTGAACTCTCTTTCCGCAGAACAACAAACGGAAAAAAAGGTTTTGTGGCATTTCGTTTAATCCGATTTTGTATTATATGTACATACGGACATGGTTTTATTAGTAGCTATTAGTCTGCATCTTCCCGTATGTTTGTAGCTGTACAGTTTTCAGAAATAAGCTATGGAAACTCAGGGAAATATTATTGATCAGCGCAAGCCTCTTTAATCTATTACTCAATCGCTTCTACTAAATAGACTCTTCACTGGATGATTTCTTGATCGTTTTTTTTGAAATCCTCAGATTCTTATAATATCGTCAATGCATGATAAGATCAGAAACAAGAATGCATACACTTTTGTAGGGTATTCGTAATTAATTGCGATTTGGTAGAATTGTTAAAGGGCACCGTTTAGACGTTACGTGTCGTGAGCACAACGGCACATAGAAAACCTTCAATGCGAACAAGTTAAAAACTTATTAATTGGACGCGGATAGCTCAGTTATAAGTGGAACATAGCATTTAAAAGACAAAAAGTAAATATTTTTTTTTTCCTTTCCTTTAATATGATTTTCATTCTTTAACGAAGACGTAAATGAAAAATGTGTAAAGTAGAAAACTTTCTAATTAGAATTCTTTTGTTACACGTGTGCACGTGCATTGGTAAGTTCATCTATCGAAAATATATTCAAATATAAATAAATAACAGATAATCAAAAAACAAAATTACTTGACTTAATATAGAAAACCCGATCATTTAGATAATGTGAGTGATGTGAATAAAATGTTAAGTTTTTCCTGAACGTATGTTAAGTTGAATTAAAGTGAATAAGACGATGCTTATCTAATTTGTCTTAAAGTTCTTCGAGTACCATATACCTTTGTGGTCGCGGTACGGATCGCCCATTTAAAAACAATGTTCTTTAGTGCCTTAAGCGAACTCTGGTTAATCAAGGGAAACTATTGAATTCCTTCCGGATTCGGTATAACGCAAGGTTTTAATTTCTCGGGAAAAATCTATGTAGACTTTGACTTCTCAGCATTGAGATTAGATTGAAGTCACAAGCCATTAATAGTACATACGCGACAAGCAGCCTTTGGGATCAGGTCATTTTCGCATTTGCGACCTTGCCTTCACGAATGGGAAGTGTACTTCCATGACACCACAGGGTTGTATTCTAAATTGTGAAAAAACATATTTTACTCGTAATTGCTAGTTTAAATTTTCTTAAATATCTCAGAATGACTGATTAATTAATTACATTAACAATTACAATTAAATTATATAAACCGACGGTCAGAGTTACTTGACAAAAATCAATGATAAACGATTGGATAAGGAGTCTGACATACCGAGTTTTGGCGGTTAGTACATTCCCGCTTACCCGCTTTTTTTTTTGCAGGCGAGACGGATCAAACATATGTTCTCCTTGCTTCGTATATTCAGAATACAATTTCTTTCACGTGATTTGGAAATTCCCTATGGGAGTACGGCAAGTAACTTTTTAGAAATTCGTTATTAATTTTTTTCGCTTTTCGGAAATAAGAAGGCAAAATGCATTAAAATGCTTTTCTTCCTGGGAAGGCTAAAGTTAATAAATTTTCGCGCATATGACATCTTGAAAATTGGCAAGTTTTTCTCTGCGTGTCTCTCTTTCCACGTGTGGCCAGCAACTTCTTGAGAGTTCATGATAGATTTGTGTGGTTTTTATGTCACCGGTTGGCGAAAAGGCTTGTTTGCTTGCAGTTTTCTTTCCAAAGTGGCGAGTATCTTGTCGTCATCTTGCGAGGTGTCTTCGCTTTTCCTAGGAAAAAAATAAGAATACTTAGGTCTTTTTTCCTCGTATATTTATAATAAAATTAAACTTGATGTACCTTACAAATCTTGGAAATCTGATGGATACTTTCTAAAAGGCCACTATAAATTTCATCCTTTGATAAAGTAATTAGTAGTTTTGCTGGAAGCTATCGTGTGCCCAGAATAGATTATAAATTGAGACAATCTCGAAAAAATATCGACAAGTCTCCCGAAATATCTTCACGGAATCGAAATTTATCGATGAAAATATGAAAAAGTTGTCAGCATTTTCTCGAGGTGGTTTTAGTTTCTACTTCACGACAAGTGTTTGTGTGGACTTATCATAATCATTCTTGAGTTTTGGATTGCTAATCGATCAAGCGTTGTCTATGCTAAATGCTGGGAAAAGGGAACAAAATGATCCCTTTTGGTGGAAACAGGTATATCCCGGCGGTAGGAAAAACTTGATTATAGGGTTTTGGAAGTCTTTTCATGTAAATAAAAGTCAACAACAAGTTTTGCAATATTGCAATTGGATATTTGAAAGGATCAATGAAAGGATCCTCGACAATTCTACTGTTAAGAAATTTTGTCAGAGAGAGAGAGAGAGAGAAAGATAGAAAGAAAGAGATAGAGTTCTGTGTTCACAGAATTTTCAAATCTTTAGAGTTTTTCCTAATGTGATAAAATTAAAGAAACTTAAGCTAGCTTGGATTGAAGAAGCAGTAAGCTACGAAACAGTTAGAAAGTGGTTTCCCAGATTTCATGGTGATGAGTGAATGTTTGTGTATGTCTGTCCAACCTACAGCAAAGGTGATCTTGAACTTGCGCTAGGGACTTCGACCGGTTGTGGGATTATTCGTCAGACCTTTTGCAGTTCTGAGTAGCATTAGTTCAGCTCGAAAATGTGTGAAAATGGGTCCATAACTATTTCGCCTCGAAACTTGAAAGTTTTTAATGCAAGAGTATCCCGATAAGATAATGAAGCTTTATAGCGTTTTTTAATTAAATTCGAAATTTATTTAAAAATATTGAAAATTTATTTGAACACCTAACATAAATTGTTTTGCTCAAACATTTTAAATTTCTTGTACGTAATTTAAACTATAGTTTAAAATAAACGCAAAGTGTTTTATTGCGTTTTCGTTCATCATTTTTTTTTTTTTTTGATAAATAATTGTATTTGTGCTCATCGTAAAGGATGGTCTATTTATTTGTCGATGGCTGTGTAGGCCAATGAGAAAATAACTGCAAGAATTATTTGAAGAAATATTTCTACGAAATTATGTTTATCATCGATAAATGCATGGATGCATGATTCGTATACCTTAAGTTTGTATTGTTTTTGCTGTATTAGTAACAATATTGCGTAAATTTAAGTTCGCATTGGCATAGCGCAATATTTACAAAACCGGATCGGTATTACCGGAAGGGTATTAAAGTAATTAATTGTTTCTAGCTAGCAACATTTACAAAACCGGATCGATATTGAAGGAAGGGTATTAAAGTAATCAAGTGTTTCTAACCAGAGGCATAAAGCAAAATTTACAGAACCGGGTCGATATTGCCAAAAATTAATCAAGTGTTTCTAGCTAGAGGTTAAATCACTTGTACTTTGTGTCAGCATTTAGGACTCTCTGTCCACTGTTTTTTTCTTTTATGACTGTTTGTTGAAATCGTGATTAAGATCTCTAAGCTTTTGCGCAGAAGCGTAGTTTCCTTAATCACGTATTCTTTGTTTAATTTGATACAGGAAAGTTAATCTTTATTAATTTTTTTTTTTTTTTTTTTTTTTGATATTTAATATAATGGAGAAAAGTTGTTTAAATTTGTAAACGTTTAATAAAAGTGTCATTAACTAATATTCATTAACGTGAAACAAAGCTTGAGCGTATGACAAACTTTTCGGCAAGTAAGCGACACGTACAATACCTTTAAGGTGTGCTTAGTTTTGCAAGCGTCGTGAAAAGACTCAAACTTCAGTATTCCGTATTATATAAGGATTTGCTGTCACAAAGTTTCTAATAAATCGAGAATGCAATCTCCGAGTTTTCTAAAATTCATTCATTGATTTATTATTGAACGTGTTTTGTGCTCTAAAATGACTCAAAACTGATTTGATTTGCATGAGTTTCTGGTTAAGTGCGTGTGTGTGTCTGTGTGAAGCATAAATCGTATAAGCAGAGTTTTTTCTTTTCTTTTTCTGATTTCTTTTAAAGATGGCCTATTGCACTATAAACCATTTATTCAATGTGTAGTGTAACGGGTAAGAGTGATATTGAAATCGAAGCTTTATTGCCAACGGTGGCAGTGACAGTGAATTGTGTAAGATAAACGAAAGAACGCGTGGTGAATACGTAATAGGTTTTGAGTCGATTATGTCGTACCAAGTCTTTCTCATTCTTAGTGTTCCCAATAAATGAAAATAACTTAATATGCCTTTATTTGGAACGGGCCTCTCTCTCTCTCTCTCTCTTTCTCCTGCGCTTTTATAAGCCGCTTTAAAATTTTTATAAATAAATTCATTTTAAAATTAAATTTCAAGCTCAACGAACGTCTTAAGCGAAGAGTGCGTCGATTATGTCAAATTCTTTACATTGCTTATGTAATATTATTAGCCCCTGCCGTAACGAATTGTCGGGCAGTATATTGCTAATACAATGGTTCTTTCTAAGTGTGGCAGCGATATTGAATTTCTTTCGACCCGTTTTGGTGCTGTGTAAAGCTTTATTAAAAAACAAAATCAAAAAAAAACAAAATTCGGAAAAGTTTCACGTTTTCTTTTTTTTCATTCTTCTTTATATTCTTCTCTAGTTGGTATACGAGCGCAAGTGGATTTAAATGAAGAGGATTACAACGACACTTGGATTTATATGCCGGATGGTAATGGTGAGGCTCAAGTAGCATATCTTGTCGAACCACCTCCGGACGATAACCGCAACGATGGACCTCAGATCATACAATTTGAATACTACGAGAGGTGCGTTGAAAATAAATTTTCCATTAATTGCATTGATTGAGTTCTTACCACAAGTCCCCAATCAAGAATTATATACTTGTTATCTCTATATCTATGAAATTTGAATTTGTTTGAAATTTAGTTCAAAACCCTCCGTCCCAGTTGTTAGCAATTTGCTAATTAGCGATGATGATGTGCTGACTACTGCCCGCTTTAAACGCGATACCTGGGCCGAAATGGCGGAAAAATTTAATCCCAAGTTGGATACAAAAATTTTAGTTCATGGCTGGAAATCGAGCACACAAAGTAATTCCATAAAATCAATACGAGGAGCTTACATGCAACGAGGGCATATCAACGTATTCGGTAATTGATTATGGAACGAATTCTTATAGAAAATGATTTAGGAAACATTTTGTTCTTTGTTTTTGTTTTTTTGTTTTTTTTTTTAGCCATTAATTGGAAAGATCAAGCTGACAATATATACTACTTACGACCTGCTCGTTATACGGTACAGGTTGGTCGTGCTGTCGCTAAATTAATCGATTTATTGGTAGAAACTAAGAATGCAGATCCGAAACGTATACATTTGATTGGACATTCGCTGGGTGCGCACATCATGGGCTATGCCGGAGCTTATACTAAATACCGTGTAGGCAGAATTACAGGTAAATATTTTCTAAAGAGATATCCAGTACTATTTTTTTCCGACAAAAGATCAGACAGAATATTAGAGCAGAGGGAAAGGGGAAAAAGGAAATCCATATAAAAGAAAAAAGTTTTAAAAATTTCTTCTTCTTGTATCTTATTACAATTCCATTCGATCTTGCGAACGATGGGCCGGCAAGACTTGAGTTTTTTGGAACAGTTTGAGAATTTGGTTATGAGTTGTCGGGATTACAAAAAAAAATTGCAGAAATTCTAAGCACTGTGAGAAGTGTGGAAGTAAACAAAAATCATATGAATGATTTATTTTTACACCGATCACCGACGTATGGTGGTGCATCCATTTTCTCAAAACATATGCAACACGCAGAAGGAAGCTTGAGAAAACCCATTAAGTGTATACACTCCCGATCAACATCAAATTCCGTCCGTCCGTCTGTCGGCGGTAAACATTCTCTTGATCGCAGCTTGCACAAAATTTGGCACAAAGATTGCAAGTTCTTGCACGCAAGTTGACACTGAAGTTGAGCCAAGTCGGTCCGAGTGTACGACCACACTACAACTTAACCTGAGATCATAACTGCCTTCAAAAATAAGAAAAATTTAGTTTTTTCCTCATCATTTGTAAACCATAATAAATACAACAATAAAAATTTCGTTGAAAAGTGGGAAAAATTAGACACACCTACTTAATATTATAGAATATTAAAGTTTCATTCTTTCATTCAAAACGCGTCCAGAAAGAAAAGCTTCAGAGATCACCCAAAGTCCTTAGATCATTGATCAATGTTAAGCGATCAGAGGTCAAAAGAATCGATCGTGGCCGAATATAGTTTTGTTACTTGTTATATATAACTAAAGAAATTCTTAAAAATATCAAATAAAATTTTTTTATTTTTCATGATGAAGCGATCAAGATGAAGCCTAAACTAACAGCTAGGTTGTCTTTCTGTCCCTCTTTTTTTTTATTGATCTTTGCATATTAATTAGCTGCGAATGGCGTGAAAAGTTTAATGCTAACTATTTCGAATTATCTCGAAGAAAAGTCGCATGCGATAATTTGTTGTTTTCAATAAAGAGAAAGGTAAAAGTCTGCAAAAATATACCCAAGGCAATAAAAGTTTCATCTGATTTTAATCCCGAATAAATTGTGGTCGTTTACGCAGACTGTTCGGGAATTGCTTTTCCTATAACGAAGAAATCAAGAGTAGACAGTTAAGCCGTCTTTCTATCTCCATCAAGTTTCTCGTCAATTTTTGCATTTCAATCAGTTAGGAATGGCATTAAAAGATTTCTGTTAAATTGTTCGTCGCATTGCGCAGACTTACTTCCATCGAGTATTCATTTCGACTAAATCATTGATTTCGAACGATTAGGAATCGGATGTTGATTTTTTATAAAATTATTTTGACTATGACGAAGTCTTGCAGAACACATGATAAAGTCTACATCAATTAACGGTGTGGAGTGTTGAATTTTTTGCTCTTAAAAGGTTTAGATCCGGCACGGCCCGCTTTTGAAGATTGCATTGGTCCTGAAAATCATTTAGATCGTACAGATGGGGATTTTGTCGATGTTATACATAGTTGTGCTGGATTTTTAGGTTTTAAAAAGCCTATAGCGCATATCGACTTCTATCCGAATGGTGGAAACCCCCCGCAACCCGGTTGCACTGAGATCAATCAAATATTTAGTAAGTTATTTCAATCATTTTTTCAGAAATTAATCTTAAAAAACTACTTTTCTGATCAGCTGGCTGCAGTCACGGTCGCTCCTATGAATACTACGCTGAATCTATTAATAGCACTAAGGGATTTTATGCGGTGCCTTGCAACAGCTTAGATGAAATGAAAGGTAAAAATTGTACTGGGCAAAAGATCCTAATGGGAGATCCGGTTCCTCGTACCGCTGAAGGAATTTATTACTTAAAAACGAATAGCAAGCCTGAGTTTGCTTTGGGTGTAGGATGGTTAAACTTTTAAATGAAATTACAGTTGCAATAACATTTTTGGTGAAAGCTTTATCGTGAAATAATTCTCTGTTAATAGGGTAATAAATAAACATAAAAAAAGAAATGGCGAATTCTTAGCTAAAAAATAAATAAATAAATGAACTTAGGGTTGTAATGGAAGGCAGCCCTCTAAGCAATAACGTCATTTCTTCTTCTTATAATGTTATGGCTGGAACGATAAGGATTAATAATGTCATCTGGATGGGGACGGACTTCGTAATGCAAGTAACCATCAACGTCATCGAGTTCCTTGCACGAAAACTTGGCCAACAGGGAGGCTCTGCCAGCGTACGGAGGTACATATTTAAAAGTTGAGGCTGCTGTGCCGCCCACTGGAATTTCCGCAATCTGTTGAATATTCCAAGTGAAGGATATTTCATAGAATAGATAGAAACAACTAAATAATTACCCGGAAACGTAAAGGCTTCTCTATGCCGGGGCCTTCAATGTGAAATGTACCCTTGCGCAAAGGTATTGGCAAAGGATTAGTCAAGCGTACTATAACGTCCACAGGCTGTTTGGCGACGACATCACCTTGAAAGGTAAACTTTATGTCAGGCTTACGAACACGAAAGTCATCTTGAGCGAAATACTCATAATCGGTATCTTTTACCACAGCCGAACAAGATATGTTAAAAGAAGCCTAAAATAGTAAGTGTAACGCTTGATGTGTTTTCAATAATTGTTTGCCAGTACTTGCCTGCGATGTTAGCTTCTTGTAGTAATCGTCAAAAGTGACTTCCATGCGTACGTATTCACTCGCTTCCGGTTGAATTTCAATTTCAAAATTCACGGACTTCACCTCTTGACCATTCAAACCTGTATATAAAGCCGTATCGCAGTTCAGTTGTCCGGTGGCAGTGTAAGCGTTTTGTAATGATCTATTGGCGATGGCTACGACGACCGCGAAGTTTTCACCAATTTTTATATCATCTCCTAGTTGCATATCGAATTCGATCTCATTGAAACTATCATTCAAATAGTACCGACTAAATGCATGTCTGGATTGTTTCAGAGCCTTCAACATAACGTTGCGCTCTTCGTCCGTTCTCTCCTCATATTTATACGAATTAGTTATATCGTCACGTTCCCACTTCAGAACGGCCTTAGTGCTAATTAAATGGCCAATGGCCAAGGTATCTTTGCGTAGCAATTTAATCGGCTGAAAAGGACCATTGTACCGCCAATAAACCTTATCGGCATTTACTTCTGAGAAAACAAAACCGCAATCGAAAGATCGAAGAATTTCACCGTTTTTAACTGCAGCCACCGAGGCTGGACCGACCCGATACATATTATCAGAAGCCTCTTGAGGAGTAGCATCCACTACTTGCCAACCGTCGTAGTTAAGGCCGTTTGAACCCACACCCAAGTCCGGACGAGTCATCCAAACTTCGTTCCATACGTGGTAGTTCCATATGGAATCTGTGGTCTCAGCGTCCATTTTCTTGTTATTGTGATCAATAAATATATCTACAGTTAAAGAGCCTTGGGTGTCATGAGCCGATGAATAACAGGTAACAATTCTTGAAGGGATACCCAGTGCCCGAGCTATAGTAGTTAGAACGCCTGAAAAATTCCAACACTGACCGTACTTGACGGGTTTTTGAGTTTTATAAAATTGTTGCAATATCTCCGTAGAGCCAATCCATTTAGTGGGAGCGGTTCCGCCCGAAAAATCTTCAGTCCAATTGCCCAGAATTACTCCGTCATCATCTACCGAGTTAACTGCAGCCGACAAGGCCCTTGCTACACGAACAGGATCACCTCTGTAACTGGCCGGTACTCGGCCTATTGTGCCCAATAATTTTAAAGAGCATTCTAAAACATGTCGCTCAAATTGACCCAATTTCCAAACGGAAGGCCTTAAGCGATTATACGAGCCACGCCATATCAGTGTCGTGTCGTGTAGAACATATTCTTTCCGTTTATCTCGTATTGGCATGTAAACTTGATCGTTTGGGCACCACGGATTAAAAAGTATGTAAATAGGTCGAGGTAGTAGAAACGATCTCGAACCACCTCCCAACAGTTTCGTATCGATATCCAATTTCCATTCCGCTACTGGACAAGTAACTGATGGTTTTATTAACAATTGCAAACTTTGTCCCTCGTGCTCTTCAATTCCAGCGCCCCAATCCAATGGATCACCCAAATTATCTATACCATCCCTAGGTACTATACCTATCAAAGTCCCATGACCAGGACTAGGTTTCTTTTCATCGGCCACCGTAAATATAAAACTAATTGCGTCACGATTAGGATTAAAAGGACGATTGAAATTTAATCGCATTCGGAAGGGTTCACCTCTGCGCACAATGAGAGCTTCTTTCGCAGCACTAAAGAAATCGGTGTGATGTTCATCATGATTTTCTTCCAAATATAAATCAATACTTATTACACCCAATATGTCCTCTGTGATGGAATCTGCAAATATAATAAAATTCAAATATTTTATTAAATGTGGGAGACAAGGGTCACATGCTCGACCGAGGTCAGTTTGTTTTACTAGTCGCTTAGCTGAACTGAGGAAATATTTTTACTAAATAAAAAAACATCACATCCAGTAAGCTGCTGATTAAGTTTGTGGATGCGTTCATAGAAGGGTGATGATTATGTTTAACCAAGCAGATCAGTATCGAGCGTGCGCCTACGTTAGGACAATTTCATGTCTCACCTTCGAAACTTGATTAAGACTTTATATGCAGTGTTACAGTATTTAAGAGTTAACTGCGGAAAATGTCTTTTGCATAAGTCTCTAAAGTCCACATCCTATCGAGATACCCTATGTTATATGTATGGAGCTTGGCTTACATGTCATGTTTTGAAAAATCATGGCCAACGAAGGATAACTTCTTTCGCTTCTGCTCCAGTCAACAGGCGTTTCGAGTGAACGCTGTCACCTATATTGAGATTTTAAAAAGAGTTGTGTTGCCCGGGACGCATGCGGGCAAACTCTGCGATTTTCAACGAGATGCCCCTTCACACAACGCCATAACGACACGAGATTATATTTCTGGAAATTTCTATGCCCACGTCATCCAAACGTTAGGGTGTACTGATGCCCGGAATGATTATTTGGATAACCGATCACAGTAAACATTCGTTTAACACCACTTTGTCGTTCAAGAATGAAACAAGAATAGAGATCATTCGGTGGTAGCATGGGATAGGTCCTTCCTCGGGCATCAGTGATCGAAAGACTTCATAATATTTCATGAAAAATTTTGTAACAAATAGAAACGAATTAGTTTTGCTACCAATATGTTCCCTTAAGTGTCATGCGCAGCCTGCAGTCTGCACTTTCCAAGGTTCTCTTCGTGTGTTACAAGCCGAACAGTGAACCTAGTGTCGTGTTTCTATTGCGGATACAAAAATTCCTTTAACATATTTTCATAATTTGCTTACGCTTCCGCACCCACCCGCACATATCTGTAATGTGCAAATGTATTTTTCAAATATTTAACCATTTGGTAAACATGTCCAACCCACATAAATCAAATATTGAATAAATATATCGTTAAGTTCTGTGAAAAATATGATTAATTCTTTTTAGCAGAACATAGAAACTTTATTATCGTTCATGATTACGACTATAGACTATTGTCTTGCGCCTTACGTACGCAGGTAGGCTTCTTATTCTTTCTTTCTCTATATAAAGCCATAGGCCAAGCTATAAAGTTATAGTAGTTTTTTAAATTTGCCCCAAGAGAGCCATTGTAAGGCGACTTTTCAACCAATGACTGATACGGTCAAGCCTCCTATAACGCGGTGTTTTTACAAAACGATTTTCATATACCATATGCCAAGAGAAAAATTGCGACATTTTCCCTGTAAAGTGGTCCCCTTGTAATGCCGTTTAAAACTTTGGCTAAAAAGTAGGAGAGCGCCACTTAAACCAAACAAAAAATGTTAAAAGCAAATTCAAAATATATAATAATTGACATCCAAAAAAACGATTGTAATTATGAAATGGCGAGAATATAGGAAACTATTTATATATATGTGTAGATGTATGTAAACATTACTTTTGAAATATCAAAACTGCATCATGTACCTATGATGAAAAACGATGTCATTATGAAAACATATGGCAACAATAGTTGAATTTTTCATTGATCGAAAATATTCATAATTTATATACATTTTTGTTGCTGCTATATGAAAAATCCAAGATTAGGAAAAAGGTGCTACCCTTTCTTCCTGTGGTCGCTTTATGAAAATAATTGAAAAAACAAAGCAAAATGTAAGTAAATAAAGGCGTTCTAAGTAGTCTAGAGAGAGTTTATTTTTGGCTTGCGCCAGATCGCTACCTACGCCTGCCTATACCCTACGCCACTTGCGGCAGAGGAGTATCTTTAGTTTGTGTGGGGTGTGTACGTAACGCAAGTCCTTTGAAGAACTTAAGATAGTCCCACAGTTTATATTGCCCACCGATTCAGAAAATGGTTCTTTGTCTTTCCGTCTGTCCGTCTAGTTTTCTTGTATTCAGCTTACAGCCCCAATTTTTACACTGACGTATTTGGACGCAAATATGAAAAAGAAGAGCTTCTTGATCCTGCAAATAATGTAAAATTGCTTGGCTGAATAAGAAAAGGTTTTAAAGGATTTACAAAATATAGCTTTTGAAAGGCAAGCAGGAAATACCCAAAAGAAAGAAGATTTTCGGCCGCAGACGTTAGACATTGGAGAGCGATGATGAATAATGGACTCAACTAATCTCTAATTTCATTTGAAAAATTTTATTTATTAAACGAATAATTTGCAAGCAGATGCCTTGAGAATGCAGTCTTTACATAGATCTGATCTGATCTAAATGCAAATTATCTGTTTCTTAGATTCTATATAAGGCGGGCATAGCAAGCATTCATTTAATTTGTACGAAATGAGAGATTCCTATAAACCGGCAGTGGCAGTTCTTATCGAGTTTATCTTGTTTCTATGTTTGCTCGCGGAGAACTTTCCACAGAACGTATTTCCTCAGTTGAATTAATTTGAATTTCATATGTTAAGGTTAACCTGGCAGGAATCGCGTTGTAGAACACTTGACTGTAAGAGTAATCTTCAACCGCTAGCATCAAGAAAATTTTATTTACTTAAGAGTGAGACCAATTTTGTCATAAAAAGACCTATCAAACTATTGAAGAATTCAAACATCGAAAGGAGCCCTCGCAGATATACAAGACTTTTTTCCTCACACCTAAAATGTACTCCAAGTACTTGACACTATGTAGATGTATTCCTAATTACAACTCGCCAAATTATGATTCAGTCAATAAGAATTTGACAGAAAACTAGAATTTGATGGCACTTTTCGATGGCACTTTTTGCTTAATATTCGTTTAAAGAAAACGAAACACAAACAATGTGGAAACTAATTTCTAAATGATCGGACGCGGGGAGAGATAGATATATGAGGTATGAAGGAAACAGTAATCGTTCCATGAAAAAGCTCGGGCCACTTTTAACACCCATCGAAGGAGAAAGGCACGCAGGACGGAGGAAGCAAAGAGTAAGTTCCTCGTGTAGTCTACAAAGTAGGCTTAAATGAAATTTGATAATAATTTTATATGAATTTTCTTGGGGCGATATTCATAGAGCGAAAGTTGCATCGTGGAAATTACTTTCGATTAATATAAGATTAAAATGCTTGGATTTGTACAAATCGGTGCTTAGCTATATTGATGGAAAATAGTGTACAAATATATAAAAGTGTGCCTTTCGATTGGAAAAATTGAAAAATGTTTCCATTAACTCACTGATATCGAATGCCATGCATACACTTATATACCATACATGAAAGTGTCCATTCCGCTGTCCCCCCTTACAATACCGGCCTACCATACTAATACAAAGTAAACGAATACCGATGCGAAAAGTAATTTATGTAAAATGCTTTATGGTTACTTCATAGAAGAATTGTGATTGTGTATGTAAAAAAAAAAAAAAACAAAAAAAATTTAAATAAATTATTTGACCTGCATTTAAAAAATCCATTTTAAAAGAGTAATGGGTTTTGTACGTTCGCTTGATGGCCAAAAAGATAGTCGTTCATATCGAACGCAAACATATATCCATTGGCAAAACAAATTTTGTTTGTGTGTTTGTGATCGTAACATTTATTAAATGTACAACAAAACAATTCAATAATTGAAATTCCAATTAGAAATAATTCTTTCGACATGATATCGATCGCGAACACTTTGCACAAATTAAAATGATGTCTAATATTTTAGTTTACCAAAGTCGCGTGTGTGGGAAAAATTACTTTTTGTTTACACTTTCTGTCGAAAATGACTTTTCATTAGAAATTAAGAAAAATTTACATCCTTTTGAGCGAATGGTTTTTGATCGAAGAAAAAGAAATGTTTTTAAATAAACAAACACACGCAACAACATAACAATTAACGAACGCATGACATCATCATCATGTCTGAGATTTGAATTTTAATAAAAAAAAAAATTGTATACAACTAATTTGCATTACACGTGTGTCCATGCATGCATACGCAATACATACTTGTGTACAAAATATTTTAGCCATTTTTCATTTTCCAAATTTCATTACCATAAGTGAGATAAAGTGAAGTCCTCGTAAAAGCTTCTGAGGTGAAAATGTTGCATTTATTATCTAATAGTGTGAATAAAAAGTAAAATGAATTTTTTATTTCACCTCACTCTTATCAAATTTCTTGTTTTCTTTTCTTTTTGGGTGAGTTGGTGGTCCCATCTTAAAATCAGTTTGTCGATCTTGTCTCATGTTTGTGAAACAATGACTTCTCACTGTCAAGTCTTCATGAAACTCATTCATTCAGTCAGAGGGAACCTGTGCATACGACCCGGAAACAGCGAATGTCGTGCGGTTTCCCAGCTAAAGTAAGATTGAAAAAACTTTGCCAAAGTCAAGGTCAAGTTGATAGCTTCCTTCAATCATCGTAGCGATGCGTTTAATGAATTTGTTTCCTTAGACCAAACTGTTAATAAGGAATACTGGTTGACTGTGTATGAAGGCGACGAAAGCGATGAGATTCATTTGGAAGGATAAATAAATAAAGCTTGCTTTGCATTTTATAAACAAATTCACTTTATTTCTTGATCGCAATTGTACGATGCATAATAACGAATGGCGGACGCAGCACTCCTAAGCAAAGGGTGTCCGGAACACCTGAAAAGCTAGCTCGTGCAAAATTCTTGCAAATAAAACTATCACTGAGCAAAGTAACTGATGTGTGATTTACGGTTTGTTTTTGAGCTTGAAAAGGGTTTTAATTGGATAAAATGACTGGGCGCGATGCTTTACACTATCTGGCTATAGGAAATCCTATTAGCCAGGCGCTTGTCACAACAACATCAACTATTTTAAAAGAATCAACACAGTCTGCCATTGCCACCAACGAAACCTTGAAAATTATGGGAAATTGCTGGTGTTGGGTATAATTTCGCTCGATTGGCTGGATTAAGCGGCACTGTTGCAGTTCTAATGGGGGCATATGCAAAGCATTGGCTGAGTAACATTAGTGATCCAAGTGTTAAAATGGAAGCCAAAAATATTTTCGATGCAGCTAATCGTTTTCATTTCTTGCATTCGATTGCTCTCTTAGCCAAGTCTCTAGCACGTCGGCCTGTTTTCACTGGTTATCTGAGGGCAGCTGGTACTTTTCTGTTTAGTGGGCCCGTGTCCTATCGAGCACTAACTGGCTATAAAACCTACATACAAGTGGCCACATGTGGCGTCTTTTATTTAATAGCAGCCTGGTTGTCATTAATTTTCTAAACAGAAAGATTTAATTATAAAATTAATTATCCTTGTTATGAACATTATGTAGAATAATGGAATATTTCTCTAACAATATATTTAAAAAAAAAAAAAAAAAAAAAAATGTGGAAAAAATGAAGACGAGATCGTGCACATCCATAGACGTTGAAGACACAATAGACGGTTCGTATGAAAATAATTTGAAATAAATCGTTTTTTACACCGTTTGATTCCTCCACAAATGTTTATCCCAAGTGCATAACACTTACTGGCAAATTTCTAGGATTATTTTAATTTTAATATTCTAAATCTAAAGGTTAAATTAATCTATAGAAAAATCTCCAGAAGTATTCCAATTTCGACTTCCCAGTCTGCCCAAGAACCAACCTCCTGCTTTCCTCCATATATAGGTGAATATAATGCAAACTAATGAAAAAAACAAGTAAGAACATTATAGTCGGGCAAAGCCGACCATTAAATACCCTACGCCATTTGTTTTCATTATAGAACACAAGAATTATATCTAGTTTCTGTATAAAGGCAAACTCTTCAAGCCTTTTCAACCTAATGTAGTACAAATTTCATCCTTACATAGGGTAGGATCTAAAAATAGGCGATCTAAATTTTTATAGTTCATTTTTTTATGAAATTACTATAATATGGATCAATTTCCCCCACCACTTGTTAAAACTTCGACTTTTCTGCTCTACCAAGGATCAATTTTCGCGAAAATTGTAGGGTAGATCTAAAAAATAGGCCGAGGTAATCCATATTTAGCACAAATAATTTTTTTATGTTAAATTACTATTGTGATATAATTTTGATCCTGAAGCATTGAAAATTAACCCTTTTTGCCATATGAACTTCAATTTTCGTTATATGACAGGGGATTCAAAAATTGCCCTAGCCGGTTCAAAATTTTCATGCCAATTAAGAATGCCGAAATACTACTACTTAGTCACTTTCGCCGAGAAATTTTGAAAATTACAATTCTTTTTCATGTAAAGACTTTTCAGAAGAGGACGTTATATGGAGTGATCGAAAAATTGCACTGATCCGAACCATTTTCAATAGCATTCGTGCTTGGGCAAAAACACGTCACGGCACCAAATTTTATCAAAGTCTATCAAAAATTGCGACCTGCAGCTTGAACAAAATTACATGTGCAGACATCAGACTGACAGACAGGCTTAGATCAATTCAGATAATGATTCTGAATCGATCGCTATAATAAAAGGTGCGTTCTTTTTCAGCCACTCTACGTGTTACGTACGACCGCACTGAGTTAATGTACCCTGTAGCACAAGTGGTGTAGGATATCACAATTGATCCTGAAGCAACTTGGAATGAGGTAGAGTTTTACATGACTCAACTGTTTAAAACGACATCTATGGCATTGCAGAAGCTGCTAAACATTAGCTTGTCAACACACATGCGACACACATGCGTTCAATGCGTTTCTGTAGAAATACGAAGCGTGAACTCTGGCTGCTAGGTGATGGCTAAATAGCAAGTAAAAGTACTTCAAGTCTTCTACTTCAAAATAAAAAAAAATATAATAATCAAATATTCTGGAATTTTAACACGTGTCCTTTGAAAGTATCACTGGTACTATCCCGAAATCAAACGGGTCTGTCAACCGTGTTTACATATATGTGTCCGAACAGAGACTTATTCAATGATGTGATACTTTGACTGCTCGTTCAAGATGAAATCAATTTCACGTCATTCCAAGTCATTAGCATTCATAGATCCTGGCACTTGGCAGATGTAAATGAGGATTTGAGTTTTTTTTTATTCCGTGAAAATTGCTTTCGAGCAGAAGTTAATTATTAAGGTTTCCCATATTTCAACTCATCGCAAAATTGCACGGATTTGTAAAAGATGATAGTGAAGGAGGTAGAAAAATAACGGCTTAAATAAAAGCGTACAAGAACGCGAGCGATCACTTGAAATATTTCGAGAAAAAAGAAAATCGCAAACGTTTTCATTTAACATCGAACTCACTGGTATTGCACTTGGGGTCGGTTCATTAACTTAATTAATTTATTGATATTTTCTTAAATAAAATTACTTTCAGTAGCAGGACGTACGCTGCGATAAGGACTTAAATGTCGTGGCTGTTCCCACCACCGATTAAGCCAATTTGGCAAATAATTTGAATACCAGGTTGACATAGTCGCGATCTTTCAATTAGCGGATTTTTTTCGTAAAATTGTTTTTATTTCTATTATTGTTTTGAAAAAACGTTTATTTTCTTTTTCCGTTACTTTGATGTTTTCGCTACCGATCGCTTACACAAACTGTATGCTACACGATTATTAAAATTAAAGAGCAAATAATATATGAATGAACGTACGTATGAAGGCGTAAGAACTTTACTCAAGTGTACAGGGGAGAGTACTTCACACACACACACATACACATACATACACACAAATGCTAGGGAATCGATACAATTTCTATTTAGTTTCATTGTAATGTTATTTGTTAGATATGTGGGTGTGTTGTTGTTGTTGTTGATGTTGACTTGAATCGCATCATTGCAAATATATCCATGCATATAACCAAGAAATCGGTGAGTTGTAAACTTTGTTTTACATTTGTTTTGTTTTTTTTTTTTCAAATATTTATATTTGCCGCCAAATGATTTGCTCTGAGAGTGCATTTAATTAAATGCATAGTACGTAGTAATGTTAAACTAATGACGTCATCGTTACTTTTAGTTATATTAAACAATTTATTTGCATAATCTATTAGTGGCGCTTCATATTCTTCTTCTTCATCTTCTTCATCGTCGACATTTACACTACGTCACTTTATTCAATAATTTTTCTTTCGCTCACTTAAACGGTGAGTTTTAACATTTTTGACTAATCGCACATTGGGTTTTCCTTAAGAGAGATCCTTAAGATGAGTGAGATGATTTTCTCAGAAATTTTTTGTGCATATTTTAAAATTACAAAGCTATGCGTAATTAAATAATGAAAGTTGTTGTCTATCGATCTTCATTCTCATTTTAAATACGTAGGCGTATGTCGTTCAACTTGTAAGAGCGAATGCTTGACCTTGCGAACTAATGCGTACTTTCGCGAGAAGTAAAATCTGTGCACTGGATGGCTTCAGTGTCTCGATAGATGTCCACGAGCAAGACAACTACACTAACGGAGCCAGATACCGGCCACAGCTATACGTAGGCGTATGTCGCTCAACTTGTAAGAGCGAATGCTTGACCTTGCGAACTAATGCGTACTTTCGCGAGAACTAAAATCTACGCACTGGATGGCTTCAGTGTCTCGATAGATGTCCACGAGCAAAACAACTACGGTAACGGAGCCAGATATCGGCCACAACTATACGTAGGCGTATGTCGTTCAACTTGTAAGAGCGAATGCTTGACCTTGCGAACTAATGCGTACTTTCGCAAGAAGTAAAATCTATGCACTGGATGGCTTCAGTATCTCGATAGATGTTCACGAGCAAGACAACTACACTAACGGAGCCAGATGTCGGCAGCAACTAGGGAAGTATCGCCTGGGCGCATACAATCGTGCAAAACTTCGAGCCACAATGCAGGGATATCTACGCCCAAGCGATCTATGCCGCACCAATTTGGGATTTTGCCAAGCACACATCTGCTGCATAAGTTGTCCTTGTAAAGGATGTTAAGGATTTGTAGGCTGAAAATGATATCAATCTACTTTAATGTGAAAGCAATTCTGGGATGGTAGACCCCATGTTCAAAGGAAGGGCTTACATAACTGCATAAAAATATGAATGTGGATGCTACAACTTTGGCATATCTCGTCCGTTCACAGCTCACTTATCAATATATTTGCTTGGAGACTTTCAAAGTTGAAGAATTTTCTTTACCTGAAAAAACTTCTCAAAAAGTTGACTTTAAGGCGAATTTCTTAATGTGTTGCCATATTCCTCTTGTTGTTTATAATTCTCGCAAAGATTCGCTCGCATAGCCTTGCCTTGCATTTGTTACAATTTTGAAACTATCAATTAAGTTATTACGGTGTGTGATATGTAGATGTACGTATATGTCTATTCATTCCTCTTAGTTAGTCATAACGAAGAAGTGTTTCCCAAATTTAAAACACGCAAGATATACGGACACAGTCATGATATGTCACAAGTAAAGTTGAATTCTATATATGTCAATGCTTTCGGTGAATTTTAGGATCCTTTTCAACGACCACAATTCGTTCGGGTTATTGCGATTCGTCTTTCAAAAAAAAAAAACTGAACAAACATTGTCTCTTTTCTTCTACAGCTTCTTCTTTTACAGCTTATGTAAAGCACCGCATTTTACTTATCCTCCCATCATCATAAACGTATTGCTGTTCTTATCTGAGACTTGACTAAGTCTGATTAAAATTAAGCAAGAACAAGAAGAATTATCAAACAACAGGGGTAAGGAAAAAAAGCGAACCTTTTGACAGCTCAAAGTTAATCTGTTTTATATATTCCTTACGATCCGTTCATTTATATTGTGGCAAAGAAATTTTTTTTTATTTGCTTATTTATTCTAATTGAAGGAAAGCGAAGACAAGCACGCCTGGCGCTGATAGATAGAACGGCATGCGAAATATTTGTATACATATCGTAAAACCGGTTAACGAATAAAAAGTTTTTTGCCTTTTTTAAAAAGCTGCTGACATCGATTAACGTATCAGTGAAATGAGAGGCTGGACATGAAAATGAAACCCTAGCATTTATATATCCATTTAAGTACATGGAATTGTTTCCATTACTACACGTAATAATTAAAATATTTTTGGATGTTTTAATAAAGCAAAATAACAACAAACCTTTCATTGATTGTGTACAGCACACATAGGGCACACTTCAACGTGATAATGAACATAAGTTTTTTGTTGATACCCCCTATCCTACACCACTTGGACTGCGAGGATGTATTAATGGATGGATGTAACGCCCAGAAGGACTTGAGATAGACTCACCTTTCTAAATACCGATCGATTCAGAATCACTTTCTGAATAGATTTCAGCTTAGCTTTATTCGTCTACAGGCCGCAATTTTTACGATATCTTGATGAAGTTTGCTACACTGACGGGTTATTGAAAACGTTTTGGATTGGACCACTTCCCCTACCTTCCATAGTCGTTATACGAATAACTGTAGATGAGTATAGGATATTTAATGATGGACCCTGGACCACTATAATGCTTTTGTACTTTTTTTAATATACAACAAAGCAATAAAGTTTTTACAAAATTTTATACAAATTTTTGTTCGTTTTCATTGCAAGATGTCCACCTGGCTGTAAACTGCATTTGATGCAACCAAAGTCGTCAGAAACTTAAAATATTAGATTGCAGCTCAGCGCTAAGGAGAAAGCTTAAGTAGTAAGCCTTACGCACGTATGTACTAATTCTTAAACTTATATATTTAATTATTAAGATTTCAAATAAAAAAAAAAAAAAATTCTTTTCACGATTTCAGTACAATTCTTACCTTTTTCATCGTAAGCAGACATATTTCCTCTATTAAGATTAACCATTCGCATTGATTGGTCCTCGGGGCAGAGATTGCAACAGTCTACGGAATGATATTTACCAGTAATTTTATTACCCATTACAAGATAGAATACTAAATGTAGTGATTATTGAACATTTAAGTACATGAAGCTTTTAATGTATAATTACTTTTAACACAAACGGCGTTTTACTTTATCACATTCTCACATTCAAATTAAAGCAATAGAAAAATCTCATACAATAATTGCTAATAATTTTTATTTTGCACTTCATTACTTATAAAAACTTAGATCACAACTAATTCTTTGCTGTAGAAAATGTAAATTTTAAAATCAGCAATTTTTGCTTTTCTTTCTTCCTTTTTTTTTTTTTTTGTTATTACAGCTAAACTACTCATTATCTCTTTTAAGATTCTTGCTGACCTTGTTGATCCATATATCAATATCAACACTGAATAAATTGTTCGATACGTCATCAAATTAAGATTATTACTTTATCAAGTTAATTTAATATTATTATTACTCTTATTATTATTAAGGTAATACGTGTAATAATATAACCTTTTCAGGCCATTAGTATAATGAAACTAATAATCAAGTTATACGTAATGGATTAAACAAAACCTTAATGTTCAGTTACATTGTTAAAAATGCATACTAATGAATTTATTTCTTCCTTCGAAACTTTTAGGTTTGTTTTCTTAATTTCATTTTCAAATACAATCTAGCATAACGCTTTTGCACTCCATATTATCCATTCCAAAAGTTGATTATCTGCTTTCGCTGTTCGCGCGTCTCATTACAGACAAACTTTTTGCTATCCTGGCAGTAATTGTTTTTTAAATTGAAAAATGGAATAACAAAATCCAGCAGATCTTTATTTCGAGAAAAAAAAATGCAACAAAAACAAAAAACCAGCCTTAACCATCCAAAATGCTCCGTTACACATTAAAAAATCAAATTTCACATATCTTCTTCTTCTTCTTGAGTATTCTGCAATTCAACAACAGATGACTCCCTACGTTGTAACAGAGAAGACTCTGAGTAAAAGTTCATTTATGTGTTATTATCAAGCAGCTGATCAGCTGTCAATAAAATCGTAAAATAATTGAAACTTGCGCAAGCAAGCAAGCAAGTATCAAGAGCCAAGTAAAGTAAACGCGACTTAACAGCTGTTGCCTGTATTGTGTTTGTTTTATTTATTTATTTGACGATCTTAAAATTCATTTTTATTTTTTTTTTAGTAAAAATATTAATAAAAGACGTTTAGCTTTAACACAAAAATATGGCAGAAGCTTTAGACCTACAAGCAGATGAACGTGAAGCTCTATTAGCAATTTATGAAGGAGATGATGCCTTTAAAGAAATAGATGCAACAAGATTCCAATACAAAGTAAAAGAATGATTAATAGAAAGACAAATAATGACTAAGTATAAGATAACTTTTTATTTATTTTCTTTCTCAAGTATGGTGAAGACGATGATTGCAAATCTTTTTTGGTGGAAATTGAATGGGGCGATGATTATCCCCTAGAAAAGCCAGTTATCAATATGGAAATGTTTTACAATCGTAATTTGTAAGTTGAACGAACGTACGAACGCATGCAACGATTGAGCAAATAGTTAATGATATTATTTTCAGAATACCCACTATTATTTATTATTATTTATTTATTTATATATATTTTTTGTTTGTTTGTACAGTTTTGCTGTATTTTTCATTTTTCATTTATTTACATATAATTTTTGTTTTGTTTGTTTTGCTCAGAATAGTTTCTACATTTCTCTTTGTTAAAGATTTCCCGCTGTTAAAGAAAAAATCCGCTCGGTGCTAATGGAAGAAGCTGAACAATGGTTGGGCTGTGGTATGACCTATAACTTATTCGAATGCCTGAAGGAACATCTAGATGAATTAACGTCCGAACAGCCCGACCTCATAGTAGTCGAATCACCGGATTTAAATACAATAGGGGTTAGTGCGATACATATTTCAGATAGTTCGGACATTAAAAAGAAGGAACCGAAGAAGGAACAACTAACTAAAGCCCAAAAACGCAGGCAATGGGATCGTGCCGATCATAAGGGTGACAGGCCTAGGGGATGGAATTGGGTAGATATCGTCAAGCATTTATCTCAGACCGGTCACAAAGAGCAGCAAACCGCTGAATCGAATGCGAACAATACTATATTTCAACCGTTAAATAGCTAGAAATTATTTATAATTGCTGAATAAAATTTATAGTTAAGTTTTTTGATAAACTGAATTAAAAATGCCTAAGACTTTACATGGTAATAATGGAAGAAATTAAGTAATTTCTCTCTTCTGTTTAAAGTGAAAAGAGAGAAACGATGATGAAGGATATATCTGCAATTTGTATAAAACGAAGCGAATAAAAAGACTTGTGAGGTCATTTCGCTATGTTCACACATGTATATAAACCGTTCATTTTCAAAATAACGTTACTTAATTTTTGATTTCAAAATAAATGCTTCATACAAATTTTGACCTCGATTTCATTGACTTTTATAATTCATATTGTAAATGATAACTGTGTTCAATCTTTTCCTTTATTAAAGATAAGGTGAAATTGTTCACAATTAGTTTCTCCTTTCTTAGCTTTGTGTACTTGGCCAATATGAAAGCTTAGAAAGAAACGATAAGGGGCGGCTTTTTTTTTTAAATTAATGATCTCAGGCATTCTTAGATGACGGAGTTCAGAAATCGTTGTAAAAAAGGTTTGCTTGATAAGGAAGTCGTTCGTAAACGGGAAGGGACACATTACGTACGCCTCCTTGCGAATTTGCTGGTTCTGGGAGACATTTGTCGGGAATCAAATTCCTGCATGATTACATTTCACATATGTATGTCTGTATACAATTTGATTTTAGATAGATGATTGGTAATCTTAACCCAGCACAGCACATTTCACGTTTTCCAACATCAGGTGCGGAACTAAATAAAATGGGTCGCGTTGATTTTTATAATATGTAAATATTATTATTATTTTTATTATTATTGTTAAAGGAGGTGTCATTATATATCTACTATTGTATTCTTTTGTCGATTGTGGAATGATATCAAAAAAATGCAACACTTAGACCATTAAAATTAATATCATTAATTTGTTAGTGAAACTTGACATCAGGCAATGGGATCGTGCCGATCATCAGGGTGACCGGCCTAGGGGATGGAACTGGGTAGATATCGTCAAGCATTTATCTCAGACCGGTCACATCACATTGTGCTGTTATTTAACAGAAAGTAGCACGTTCGTAATGTTATTTAACAGAAAGAAGCGCGTTCGTAATGTTATTTAACGGAAAATAGCACGTTCGTGATGTTATTTAACAGAAAATAGCATGTTCGTGATGTTATTTAACAGAAAGTAGCTCGTTCGATGCTGTAAAAGCGCCTTTTGTGTTTATTAAGAACCGCTTGCGTGCTATCACCTGTTTTTTGTTTATTACAGATTTTCAAAAAAAAATGGTGTTTATGTGATATTGTCAGCTGATTATGTTGAACTAAAATATTGAGTAAAAAAATTAAATAAAATAAATGTTTTGGCTTGGTCTATCTCCATTCAACAAACAAAAAAAAAAGAATAAATAAATAAATAAATGTTTGCTGCTCTTATTAAGCCGGTGGTGGCATTTATGCACTCATTGCGTTTGATCTTCATTTTCATATTAAATGTCACTTATTATGGAGGGCGTTCGATTTTTTCAATAATTAAAATTATATGCGAATTATTCAAAGAAGTATTTACAGCATTGAACATATTCTGTGAAGAGTTTTACCGTTTTGTGTGTGAAATAGACTGCAGCGTGCATTCTGTTGCCAATTACGTACAATCATCAACCAGTAGTCGAGCGGAATGTTTTACAGAAGATCTGATTCTATTTTTAAATCATATAAGCAAAATTTTTACCAAAACTAAATTGCATACAAAATTACTGGCGTGTGATTTGTGGACATTACTCTCCAATACTATACTTTTAATAGCTGAAAGGATTTGGTGGACACTTACGTTGATCCCGAGATTGCTATTGAACACTATAGCGGATACGGTGGATTTGGCTGTGGACTTTATAGCCTCTGTATGGCGAGAGGGCATATCGAAAGCCGAAAAAATTGTAACCAAAATGCTCTTTGCGAGTTTCATTCTGATGGTAATAGTCGTCTTGCAATTCGTGTGGTTCCACCATGGCATATGCTTTTCCGTTCTAGCGTTTTGGCTGAGAAAATTTGCAAAAGTAAGTTTTAAAGAGACAAACAAGAAAAAAATAAAAAATACAATATAATCGTCAGTTGGCTTAGTTTTTCAGATCTGGCATAGACAAGACGATAGCGTGTACTAAAGAAGCATTTTCTCGCAAACAATTATTTGAGAACTGTTGTGTAGTTTGCCAAGATCGTGTGAAGTCCGTTGTCTTGCTGCCCTGCAGACACTTATGCTTGTGCAAAGAGTGCGCCAACTATCTACTCTTTATTGACCACCAACCTAATTGCCCCTTATGTCGTACTTTTATTACAAATTCCATATCAGTATATATGTGATATTTGCTTTCAGTAATATTTTATAAATCATTTACTGCCATCTCCATTTAATTTAGATGATTTTTTCATGTACAAAAATAGTCTTACCTTTTTCCAAGTAATAGCACTTATTTTTAAGATTTATTACCATAAAGTAATTTATATGTATTTTTATTTGCATGCTTTGTAATTCTATGCTATATTACAAAACAGTTTAAAAACGTTAAACCAAACTCGCGAATGCCTAACATACATAAACACATAGAAGCAAATGCAGTTCATTTTCATAACTCTTTCTCGGCACGACGAGCACGGTTTACGAATTCTCTGGAGGAGGAGGTGGTGGTGGCTGTTGTTGCTGATCGTTGGGGTTATTATCAGTATTTACTGGATTATCTGAATTGCCTGTAGCTGTAGCCAATTGTTGAGCGTATGTTTGGAATAATTGCAATATATCGTTAGGCATCGGTGGCACCGCATTAGGGGGTGCTCCACTCCCTGCTCCACTCGCACCAACAAACGGTGCTATATTTGCAAACACTTGTCTTATAGCATTCACAACCATAGGATTTTGTGACATACTCTGCAATTGTTCCAAATCAATTTCAGCACTGCTGAATAATTGCCGTATAGCTGGATTAGAAAACATAACATTTAGGCCACCCGTTAGCTGGGGTATAAAATTGTTTTGGGCATGATTACGCGCGTTACGAGCCACTTCTAGATTATTGCGATAATCTTGATTGTCTGGTTCTAGTTCAATAGCTTTGGAATAAGCCTGTTGGGCTTCTTCGTACTTAAGTAAATTTGAGTAGGCTATCCCAAGTCTACCGTAAGCCTTTCCGTAATTGGGATTGTATACCAACGCTAATTTACAATCAACTACCGCTCGCTCGTTCTCGCCTAAGCGTATGTAAGCCGCCGCTCGATTGCAATAGAATATCGGGTTCTTAGGATCATATGTAATAGCTCGATTGTATTGTAAGAGGGCTTCATTGTATTTCCCCTCCTTCATCAAACGATTACCCTCGTTCTTTATTGTCTCGGCTAATTTTAAATTTTCTGGATTCTTCTCCATATAGTGCATTTCAAATATTTCAAACAAATTAATATCTTTAGGGTTCCAGGCTTTTACATCTATGTTGCTACTACCGGTAGCATCTCCAGCAGCACTTTCGGCTTGCTCTTGTGGCTCGTCGCGCTCATCACCTATATCGAAAGCGGCCGCTAAGCATTGTATTGCCACTTCTGCGCTCTCTTGGGCGTCAGCACTAAAAGCTTGTGAATCTACTTGCTTTTTCAAATATGAAATAAAACACCGCACAAAATTTTGTTGCACTTCGTCGGTCATTGTTTTCTTTTCTTTTTATTATTTGTTCTTTTGCAAATTTTCTTAATTTCAATTAAGAACACGTCGATTTTCGTTTTATATTTTTCCTCGCAAAATATGGCCCTTTTCCCTACGTAACAAATGACAAAACATATACCGAATGCGGGGTTGCAGTAATAAAGTAACAATCAAAACTTGGGAATTTTACAATGGTACATATTTTGTGACGCTACAAAATTTCCTTTTTTTTTCCTGATACAAGTATGAAATGGTGCTGGCAACTCACTGTTACTGTTTATGATTATATGTTTATATTGGCTTTATTGTCGCCATATTCTGTTCGTTAGTTTGGTCGTAAGTATTTAGTTGCTGAGGGCATAACCCGATCGGGCAAACATACCCCACTTGGTATCTGTATGCTTCCTCTCTGGTCCCTTCTCTCATTCGCTCTTTTCACATCTTCTTTCTGTCCGTCATCGTTACAGGAATAGAGGACATCTCCTGAGTGACTGGTCATTTAAAAAAAAGAAATTTCCTAACAGAAAGTCTTCAAGACTCGGGTCATGTCTATGGGAAATTTTCCTAAAGATATTTTATCTTATAAAACAAGCCACTACGAAGACAAACATGTTGATAAGGCGAAAGGAACGTTTTTTTTTGTCTTCGGGATATTTCCCTTCGGTTTGCGTTAGGTTACGAATGTATTAATCATTTCAAAAAATTACACCAGTTTTAACAGTTTTCACCCAGTTTTCACGCAGTTTCCACACGTATGAAAATATAAAATTTGCGGGGTAATCACGTAGTTGAAAGTCAGCTTTCGTTTACGACGAAACGGGTACCTAGTAAACGTTTTTATTTTGGTCACGTAACACAATCGTGTCATTTTTGTTGCTATCGTCAAAACGCAGAAGAGAGGATCAAATTTTTGTTTATGTTTATTTATGGTTGTCAAAATCCAAAATGACAGCTGGCTGTTCCCTTTGACAAGTTAACAAACACACCAACTATTGATGAAGTAGTGGTTCGCTTTTAGCTAAACCAATGCGCAAACCACTGGCCATTAAATGGATTCAGCAATTTGCTAGCAAGGAATGGGCACTTCCTGACATAAAAACCGACATCCGTTTTAATAAGCATATCTCATTAAAAGTTGCGAGGTTAGTTTTCAGTGCATTTTTTAAATTAACGAATTTGACAATTGTATTATATCTTAAAACAAGAGATCTACGCTTTTTCGTGTTCGCGTGCGTTTAACTTCACACCCCAATAATGATAAAGATTCCCCTGATAAATTATGTACGTTGGTTCCGTTGATCATATTTAAAAATTTACAAACTGAAAATCTAATGATGATTACTATTAAAACGAATATTTAATCTAATGAGCAGAAAAACGCTAGACAAATTGTCTTCAATTTAATTAAATTGTTTCCACGTATACGAAAATTGAATTAATTAGAAAGAAATTGATTTAAGTAAAGTTGTTACGGAGGATTTGAAAGAAAACTAAAAAAAAAACGATTAAAATTTACTTAATGTACTTTTTTTTTAAGTTCATAAACAATCAGTTTGCTTTACTAAAAAAGTCCTTGGTTAAGTTCTTGGTCTGCAATTATGTTAAGAAAGGAAATATTTTTTATATTCTTTAAAACTTTAATTTTCGCAGAGTTTACTTTCGCAGCTCAGCTTCTTTCAAATAGTGTCTCAAAACTTGTTCATAGTTGGACAGAGCTTTTATTTTTGTTCGCAACAATCTTTAACGCTAAAACGTTGTTGACATAAAGTTTCTAAGGTTTCTGTGATTTGCCTAAAATATATTCAAATCACTAAGAAAATAGGTTATGGAATTAAATAAATAAGAAAAAAGAATGTTATCTATCTTTTTACAGAAAATTCAATTTTTAATAATATTGAAGCATGAAATATTGTTTTCACAAGTAAGCGCGTGCGCATTTTTTCGTTGCAAATTTATTTTTTCTTCTTCTGCTTCCTGAATAGTCAGCAAGTCAACAACAGATGATTCTCGCGTTAAAAAAAGAGGTTAGTGTGAAAATATTTCAATTTCGTTTACATTGTATCATTGTAATGCCAACTCTGCGTTCTCTTGAGCGTGAGCAATAAAATGTTGCGAAGCGATTTGCTTTTTTCCATACGAAATAATATGCGGACAAAATTTTCTCGCACTTTGTTGGTCATTTTTTTATCGTAAAATGTGCGCAACATATACTGAATGCATTGTTTCAGTAATAAATGAATAACCAAAATTTTCGAAATTTACAGTGTTTTACACTTATTTGAAAATGCAAAATACCCGTTTTTTTCATTTTGTCTTAACTATCTAGAAATTGTTAAACTTGGCAGCCCTATTATAATGGATTTCTGTTATGGCACTGGTAGTAATTTTAGAATGAGAACTGTTAGTTACATTACAATAACAATGGCAGCAACGAATGCAAAAATGATGTCAAATAAGAGTTGAAAGAAATCTCTCAATAATATCATTCAGTTATTATTTTCGCTTAACAGCTTAACAGTTTTTTTGAGCGGAAAGAAGAAAGAAAAGTAAAGGAGAGATTTTTTCTTTTATCCACTACGAGTAACAAATAAAAAAAAAGTGTAATGAGAGCGATAGATTGTTCGGCAAATTAAGAAAAAAGTGATTTAAAAATGTAAATAGAGGCAACAGTTGTTGCGTAAATGAATGGGAAAATTAATTTCTAACCAATCTAAGAAGCGGATGTTTTGACAAACATCTAAATAGATATATATAAATATATATATTTATATATATATATATATATATACGTATATCTATATGCTATAAGAATCTAATAAGTGTTCAAAGTAATGAAAAACCAGTAACATCTTATTGGTAGAATTCCGCAAACTTTGCACAATGAATTAAACAAACAAATTGTAGGTGCAAGTTATTGAAGGACTTTCCATCTTACTTTAGTCTTTATCTATTATCACGTTAGTGTGTAAAACGTGTAGATTGTTAAAATATAAGTTTCCTTCCTCCTTAGTTTGACGATCTCTACAATTAATTCTTGAGTTTTTTGACTTGTGTCACTTGTGTCATGGTTCGTTTAACGCGTAAAGAACATCAGGATAAAATAAATCTTTTAGCCAGTATCAACAAAGTGAATATTGTCGATGAAGTCGAGGCCACTGACAATGGTACGTACATACATAATACTGTATGCTTGGTATAGCAGCCACATTCTTTAATTATTTATTTTTCTTTTCAGATGGATTCAAACATATTAACGATTATAAATCGCTTTCACGTTATTCGGAAAATAATGATATTTTTCTTAAGGGCCTCTTGCTAAGCAATCCATCAACACCAAACAAAGAGCTTTTGGTAGGTATTGAATCTTTGTGTTTTTATAATATTCTTAATTGACCCACTTAATCTCTTGCTCTCACTGTCCATGCTATGCATGTGGTATAAATGTTAACATTTAAGAACAACAAAACATTCCAATTTAATGAACAATATACTGCGTTATTCAATTTGTTTAATAATTCAAATATTCTTAGAACATAGCCATAGGATCGGTTTCATTGAAATAATTTGCATAAAGAATAAAAAAATTTTATTCTACATGGATCGAATTTTATATATAATATCCTTGAAATTTGAGGGAACTATGCTAATTTGACTTCCAAAGATGTTGCAAGAAAAATCGCTTTTAAAAATGATGATAACTTCTCTTGCACTTCCATTAGCTATCAATAGGAACTGCAGGCGTTTTAAATGAAGACATGTCTTAAAATAAAATAATGGAAAAGATTTTTTATTCATTTATTCAAAAGTTACGCGAGCGTGTCTTAACTCTTCATCTCTTTTCGGTGTCGAAACCGGTTTCAAAAATTATTTGTTACACCGCATTACATATTTTGTTGTATTTTTTATTTTTGTCTTTTCTTAATATCGCCTATCAGATAAGGAAAAGCCTCACATGCAAAGCATTTAATATGAACATAAGCGTACGTACACTTGCATGAAAATGTAAGTTTTTACGATATACATATGAAGGAAAGTATGTCTGTGTGTCGTTGCTTATACAAATGAACACTTTTAAGATCTAGTAATTACATAAATATTTTATCTATTCCCAAAATTAAAGAAAAGAAACTCGTTAAGAACTTTTTCCATCGAATTTGGTATATATTTTAAAACTCTTTCCGCATTTTGACCCACTTAGCGCTTACTTAGTATAGGAAGTGCGAATTATATGAAACTTTTATAACACAAAATATAATAAGTAAAAGCGTTACAGTGGGCCGTGACCCACAATTAGGTGCCCTACACTAGCCTGCAGTTATTCATATAACGACTGTTCAAATTAAGGTGTTTTATGGGAAGTGATTGCAAAAGTGTTCCAATCACAATCCATTTTCAATAATGGTCGTCCTTGCCATTGTACTAAAATGCATAAAAACATTCCAAAAATTCCGATTTTTAGGGTGAATACAACAACATTATCGGCCAGAAAGTGATTCTGAATCGATCGATATAATAAAAGGTGCATGCACCTCGAGTCTTTCTGGGCGTTCTTGTATACTTCCGTACAAATTTAATATACCTTTGTACCACAAGTGATGTAAAGTAAAGATTGGCTGCCACATAGTCCCTGGAGAAAATGGGAAATACTTATGTCTCACAGAAGCATCAGAGCCATTATTTGACAATGACTTCCATTTATTGGGTTTCAAGGTCGCAAATGTCTGAACTGTTTTGCCATTTTACGTAGTTCCGTTCGACTGCTTTGCCACTTTTTCCCATTTCCTAGATGATAAAGATCTTTTATTGACCATTTTTCTGTTCTCGGTCTAACGTTTAACGCCACCGTAGCCATAGTCTGAACTTTACGT
>KK499857.1:378368-395720 GCA_000688715.1 Glossina pallidipes | reverse complement strand
TGTTCCCTGCTCGTGTAACATGGTAGTGCTTAGAAAAATGGGGGAAGGGGAGGGGGGGGGGGGGGGGCTAGCAGGGATGGGGGGGGGGTGAGTGGTATACCTTTGCTCAATCTCAACGTAGACTATGCCCCACTTAAGATTTGAATCAGCAACCACTGACTTGATAGTTAGTTTAATTAGGTGGTCAGTTGATCAAAATTATTAAAATCTTTTAGGTCACTTGGCCTTATCTTGAGTGATTCTTATTGGGTACCTTTTTAAAAAAAAAACACTATTTCCGATCGGAACATGAGTGGACACACACACACACATACACGCACATCTCATAAGGAGCCAAGATTTTTGCTAAAAACTGAGAAACTATTTCTCATCTCCGTGAACAGTTCATAGAAATTAATGTCCGCTTCGTACAGTCAGGAGATGACCATCGTAATCCTTTACAGGGATCCGTGGCTGCATCTGCAGCACGGCCATTAATACAAGCACACTTTACGTGGCGAAAACGTGGATGAAGGAAAGTCTTAAATTCATCAATCAGTTCATCGCATGTGGCTCCACATTTTCCCCCCTTCTCAAGCTTTAATTGATATTTTGAAAGGAAGTCCAACAAGATACCTTTCTTGCATGGAATCACAAGACTCGTTCTTCGCATGAAAGCTCCGTGAAACTGGTTTAGTTTGCTTACTTTTAGGTAACAGTCCGCTCAAAAAGTATTTAATGCCAGAAAGCTCCCGAACAGCTTTTTGCTTGGTAATATTCTAACTTCGGCTCATTTTAAATGGAAGCAAAATTGTTACAATTTCTCGGGCAATCTCTAGACTTGTCTTCGTGCATCCACTATTAAGATGACCGCACTATGCAGCGCCCGCTGCCTTCGCATTCCTAAACTTCGTATTGCGTACATTTGCGGGAAGGCTCGAAGTGATGAAGTTGCCTGATTAATAAAATTGCTACTTGAACTGGCGGCTTGCCAAGAGTCAGGCATACTTTGAGTCCCATGTTGCCATTTAAAAAAGTGGTTAACACCAAAACCGCTAACCATTGGTACTCTGAAGAAGATACACGACTCTATGAAAAAGGATTTGCCCTGTAATGGTCAGAGCCAGGATGATAGATGCTCTGATATTTGCTTTACAGGCAAGCTTGGAATCAACAGCTATTCACATTTGGTGAATATGCCAGCCAGCTTCTGGATAATAAGGTGGCGTAGACATTGTTGAGTGGCTTTCTTAAAGGCTTAAAAGGTTCTCTTCCGGACTTAAAGTGCAGCGTGGGCGGTCTGCTACAAACTGTAATTGTTTCAAACTCTCAGTCAAGGTGTTCTTTTATTCTCTCACAGTACAAGGGAGAAGAATGAATGCTCAAATTTTACATGTACTGCGACTCGTGCGAACTTGCGCTTTACATATTATCTAGCTCTACTCTCAACTGGCTTCGAGTAAAAGTTAAGTCTAAGTCCGCATTCAAATTAACCAAAGGAGGCTCTACTCTCAACTCGCTTCGAGTAAAAGTTAAGTCTAAGTCCGCATTCAAATTAACCAAAGGGGGCTCTACTCTCAACTCGCTTCGCGTCAAAGTTAAGTCTAAGTCCGCATTCATTGCTTCTTTTCATCTCGTTTCTGAATTAATTACTTTCTTGTTGTCACTCATCCATATATGGTACGCAAGACAATGAATTCTACGAATGAATAAAGAGATATTGAATCACAATTATGGTCTTAAACTTAAGCCTTGATTTCCTAGAGATTAAAAAAATCACTGCAAACATTTGAAAAGCTTTTACGTACCAAAAAGTAATTCTCTTAGTGTACAAACAACGTTTATGTGCATTTGCATTGAATTCGCCGATCCATGTTTAATGCACAACAACAACAACAACAACAAAGGAAAAACAAGTTCGAAAACTTATGTTAAACAACATCAGGGCTAACTAACTAAGCTTGTCAACGGAAAAGTCAATGCAGTGAGAGTGTCTCAACGCTAAGCTTATTGTGTAAACATATGTGTGTGTGTGTGTGTGTGTGCATATGTAATAAACTGAAAATAAACTCATGGAATTGTATTGATTGGGTTTGTTTACCTGACTGCTTTTTAAACGGCAACTTAGTAACATTCGGTTGGTGTTGGTGTAAAGTTGTGCTGCGGGGAAATTTTCTTAAGCGAAACGTGAACGACTGAATCGGTATTGACCGGCCCGTTTGCCAGTCTCAAATAAAAACGATCAATAAATAAACAAAGAGATCTTATTCTATCTCTCTCTCTGTCTCTCTCTCTTACTCTCTTGCTCTCTCTCTCTCTCCGTCGAACTTTAACTTTCCTTCTCTCGCTTTTGTTCGTTGTGGCTCTCTCATGATCGCGCGTGCGATCAAGTCGATGTCTCGCGATTTCATTGTCGAATACAGACAGACGGCTTAAAGAGATCGTATATGCTAAAGTTTATGCGAAACGGGGCTTAAACGAAATTCAAGCTATTGTTACTTAAATATATTCAACAGTTGACTTGAGATTCTTGCGCGCTGAGTGTGTTTTGTGTGTACGTATGTTGACTTTCCAACTACGAAACGAAGAAGACGAAAAACAATAAAGTGAAAAAGTGAAATAAAATTAAAAACTTGGCTTGATTGTATGCATATATCTGTATATATATATATATTTATATATATATATCGTTTCGCGTTCGTTGTATTCACTTAACTTTATAAATTTTCTGGTGCGTGTAGTGTTTTTCCATAATTTATTCTAAAAACTTTGTGTGTTTTTTTTTTTTCTTTTACTCATATTTCTCGAGAAAAAAAAAAAAAAGTAAATCGATATTAAAGCTAATACTACGCTAAAGGTTTCATTTGAAATCAAATACTTTTGGAATTTTTTTATTTTTTTTTATTTTTTTTTATTTCGTATGTGTTTGGCTTTTATGCTACCTTGGTGATGTATGCAATTCATTTACCCACGCACACTTGTACGTAACTGATGATTGGCGCATACATATATGCAGCATGTAGAATACAAAAAAAAAAAATAATAAATAAATAAATAAATAAATAAATAAATAAAAATTATCTAAGAGCATGACGTATCTAGACAGTGTTTTTCTTTTCTTTTTTTTTTTTTTTCTTTGTTTTGCTTTTGGTCATAATTCGTTTAAAAGATTCACTGTTTTGGCTTAACGCCAGCAATGAAACCACTTTAAGCAAACAATACGCAGCAACACGTTCACCTATTATTGTGTAACCAAACGAACATTTTGTTTGTTAAGCTTGTGAAGCTTTCCCTTGCTTTTGCCCTCTCCTCTCCGAGCTCCGTGAGAGAGAGAGAGAGAGAGAGAGAAAGGCTTTACGCTTTGGGGAGTGGTTGTTGTGTTATTCTTTGCGAATTAGCGAAAAAATTCTTACTTAAGAAAAGTTTCTTAACCGAACGAAATAAATATTTTAACACCTGTCTTGTCCTCATTCACAATATACACACACACACACACATATATATATATTGAAAAGTATTTGCCAATCATTCAGATTGCCATCGTAAGTTCCATATTCTGAAAGTTCATTATGTATATCCGTAGATGCAATTAATTTGCTATACATGCCTCTGATTAGTTTATAAGCAATAAGAAGCACTTTTTAGCTTAACTGCTTGCTGTTCCTGTTGATTGTTGACGATGTTGTTTCCTATCGCAACTTCACTTCGCACAACTTTGATCACATTATTGTTTTTTTTTTTTTTTTGTTTTTCGGTTAGGTTTGTTACCCTACTAGTTGCATTTAGACTTTCACATATACATATGCATTCATTGTGTGTGTGTGTGTGTGTGTGTGTGTGTGTGTGTGTGTGTGTGTGTGTGTGTGTGTGTGTGTGTGTGTGTGTGTGTGTGTGTGTGTGTATTTACCTTTACGAAAGTAATGTCTAACGTGTAACTTGTAATGCTCTAACTGTTGATCATCATCAGCGGTGTTTTAAAGATGGAGAAGAGAGTTTCTAAAATTTATTATCAAAATCGCAATGAATTCCCTTCGCATCGCTGTTTATGGAATTTTCTTTTTTACATGAAACTAAACAGCATGGATTATAAAGTTAAAAAGGTCAAAGCCCTTTGTGTGATACCTTTAACCCATTGGTAAACGTAGGTAAATTTCACTTAAGGTATGGACAGAACACGATGAGCTACACTTTCTTTCTTTAGTTTTTTTCGGAATTAAATTTTTTTCTTCTTTTGGAGTAGAAAAGTTGATTGGACGCAAGTCTACGAATGTATGTATAATCAATCGAGTCCTTGCCTCCTATTCCATAATTGCTTACTTGGATATTTTCCATAAATAAATGAGTCCAACTGATGTCTACACTTTCCTTTACAAATACCTAGGTTAGGTCGACCTAAGGAAAATTCTGTGTGTTTTTAGAATAAAACAAAATCCTGGTATGAAATGATTTGTTGAACTGAACCAAGCCTTTCCGCAATCGCCGATGTTTTCTAGAAGGCTTTTTGCTCTAACATGACGTTGACAGTATCATCGCCGGTCAGAGAGTGACTTATCAGAAAGGCTTGAAATTTTTCGAACTATCTTCAGGCACCCCGGAACCCCTGGTTCCATTACTTTCAGCAAATTTCTACACACTTCTGTAGCATTTCTTCCTCGGTGGATTCTGTGCAAAACACAGTGGCGTAAAGGATCTTGATCAGCACTTATGAGTGCACGATCGCGTCCCACTTAATATTAACTTGAATTATCGGATATATATTATCGTTTGTGTATTCTGTTAAAATTTCTTGTAAGCGGAATGGACCGAACTTTCGAGTAGACTCAACAATTATGCTATTAACACATTCACTACCGACATGGCCTTGCTTTGTGAAATATCTCTGTTCGACTAAACTTGAATTCACAAATTTAATATCTAAAGGATCGGTTGAACCTTAAGCTACAAATTACTTTTAAATTTGAAATCAAAATCAATGGTCCTCTCCATCACTTTGCAAAAGGAAAGCATAAAACAAAATATCGAAAACATTACTCAATAAATTTGTAGGCTAACATATATGGACGTAGGGGCACTTCTGACCAATCGATCAGTTTACGAGTTAGTCAGATTTTTGATTTTTTTTTTTGCGCTTTCTTTTCTAAAATAGATTTTATACGTCGTCTATATAGTCCTAGCAAGAAATCATTTATTTCATAGCAGGACTATCGGAGCCGTCTATGCCGCGATAAGAAGTAAAGCATAAATCTCTCTATTCTACTCTACTCTCTTTCTCCTTACACTAAACTTTAATATCATAACCGCCATCGTTTTAAGTCACTGTCTCGTCGATCATCATGTAACGTAACCCAACCGCGTTTGCCTACGATAATCATGGTAACACGCAATGCATCATACAGCGTAACTACTCCTTCCATACAATAATTTATGCAGAAGCTGTTGGTTCCCGGATGAAACGAAGACCGCCGAACTCTTTTCTTGCCACCGAGATGACGGAGGCCTCTGCTTAGTGCCGTTTTTTGACATTGTTGTAGATATCTATATAGACGAAGCGATAGACCGATAGTAGCGTATTCATTATCACAAGTCATTGTCCTTCCGGCCATTGGATAATGAAACCTGAATTTCCCCACAGTATAGCGTAACATTTCAATAAAAGCTCTCAGGTTAAGTTGTCTGGACATTTTCTCTGCATCTGGTTTGCCTTAGCAACAAAATTATTTCCAGATGTGGCCTCCTTTAACGGGCTAGAAAACCTCTTCTCGACCACGATAGAAAAAATGTAGCCAGGCTGTGAATAAGAAATCACTCTTCGATAGAAGCTTAGAACATCAATAAGTCTTCTGTGTGTGCCTTCTTTATAATCCCCGTAAGCCTATTGTAGATGAAGAGAACCTTCGGTTACCTAAATTCCTCGCTATAGAAGTTCCTCCACAGGTATGACAATTTTCATTAAGCGCCTCCTGAAGGTCTTCTAAAAATAAATTCCGGATAAAATGAGGCCCTGTTCATAAGAAATGCACCACAACCGGCGTTTATCTGTAAGTCTGATTTTATGCTGAAGTTCCGACGTAAACAGTGACGGCGCCCATATGAAAAAATGTTACAAAAATGTTATTAAACTTGAAAAATTACTTTTAATTTCAAAGAGGTAATGTATGCTGGCGGATACTGTTACCCGCCTATCTCGACTATGTTCATAACGTGAAAACTTAACTGATTTAAAAACTATTGTAATAAACTTAATATGAAAGATTTTTCTTCGTCTTTTTCCAAAGTTCAATTTCTCACGTTTACTGAATTTCCCGGAGATGTGTGTATGCCTGTGTTTATGCATGAATACATTAAAAAGACACCAGTATGCATCGATGTGTTCATGTGTTCATGTGCTCATGCATTAGTGCAATGAAATAAATGAGAAAGTCTTCGATGACTTGGAACGAACTTTGAAGGCTTTTTTTCAATTCTCTTCTTTCCAACAACTGCTTTTAATATTAAAATATTTTATATTTATAAAAATAACAAATCAATAAATCGAGGTGCGATTACAAAAATTTCGATTAATGCTCATACACGAATCCTATACACATTTTAAATGCGAAACAATCAACAAGAAATTTTCTTAGCAAAAGTCACAATTGATACCTTAAAGCATGCATAGCTTTTTGATGGTAGAGGAAATGCGTCCATGTATTTATATATATATATACACATATATATGTATGTGCATGTGTGAATGCATTTAATAAATGAATCATAGAAAGTAATGGTATGTTCCGTATACACAATTGAATTATAAGGTGATGATGCCGCGTTCATGTAAACGGCAATTGTTTGAAACTTCACCCCGTCTCTATGGCTGGCAAGAAAAAAAATAATAAAGAAAGTCATAAATTTTGAAAAGCGAATTGTATGAATTATACATACATAACTATATATAAAAATATATATATATTTTTTTTTTAATTAAATTCAACCTAATTTAAGCTCTAATTAAAAACGAGTTCAAGTGTAAACAGTTTTTGAATAATTACTTTTTTTTTTTTTTAAATTTCAAATAAAAGTAAAATTCAAAATTTGTTTTATATGAATATGAACTCCCTTAACCTAAAAAAAAAAAAAGTTAAAAAATAATTTACATTAATTCATTATATTAAGTCTTCGAATCTGCAGAGTAATATCACAAAGAGGAAGAGGTTAAGGAGGCCAAATATTTCTATGCATATACATATGTATATATATGTATGTATATGTTTAGTATGTTAAGTATGTAAATAGATTTATACGTCATTTACTTTGTCATGTCATTCCAATAACGATTTGACCCACACGTCGCAATGCCAATTTAATCTAATTTAATTAAGTTACTGTCAGTTCAGACTTATTATTCATTGCTTCACCTCTCTCTCTCGCTCTCTCTCTCGCTCTCTCTATGACTATCATGTCTCATTCTGTGTGGCTTTCTTTAATTCTAGTTAAATCCCACAAAACCAGAAGTGGTGCCTGCTTTTTTGCCAGCTCATTTAAACAATAAACCCATTTGCGACGATATCATACGGAAGTTTTCGCCTTCCAGACGTTTGGAATCGCGCGAATTAGCCAAGCTATTAAATCAACCACATTTTAGGGTAAGTTCAACTTTTATTGCTTTTATAGTCTGTGTTATAATAATCATATCATATATATTTTAGGCCCTTATACGTGCTCACGATGAAATAGGTTATCTGTATGAGAATCGTTTAAAGGCTGCCGGTGGTTCACTTGTTAAATTGGAGAAAATATCTCAGCGTAAATCGGGCGGTTATCTTTTCCCACCGGAAATCATAAATAGTACAATGCCGGTTGAAACAATTAAAATGGTTGGTTTGCGTCGCATTCCGAAGCAACCGTTGGGTCTTACGGTTGAATTGGATGATCATAAGCAATTGGTAGTTGCCCGTATATTAGCTGGCGGTGTTATTGATAAGCAGGGCTTATTACATCCCGGTGATGTTATTTTAGAAGTCAATGGTATACCTGTTCGTACGCCCGATGAATTAAAAATTGAAGTATCACGAGCCAAAGAGAATCTCACCCTAAAAATTGGCCCTAACGTCGATGAAGAAATACGTTCGGGACGTTTAACCAGTGGCCAGGTAAAGCAAAATGGTGTATCAAAAATTGAACCAGGCAAGAAGTTAACGGTAAGTACTTGACGCGTTCGTTTAAATATTTCTTTCTCATAACTTGAGTGCTATAGACGCTAGAGTATGGTAAGGGAGACTGCAAAGTAGATATGTCTACTGATTAGCGAAGGATTCCGGATAAACTTAATCATGTTCCTCCAATCAAGTTCCGCTTGCTTAGAGGTTAAGGGTAAAAAAAACCTATGGTATGGTTGATAGCAAAATATATATGTGTATTGATATAGCTGGAGCCTCCAGCTGCATGTATGTAAAGTTCCATCAGCTTCTGTATAAATGTTTCCATCTTAAGGCTTTAGTCGTAGAGAAAGGCTGTTATTTTTGCATTGTGTGGGTGGTATGTGTGTAACACGGTGACGATCAGAGAGAAACGTGTAAAGAGATAGAAAACTGGCGGTGGCAGCTTAGTTCCCAATTGGTAAGTGTTATGCCTTTAGCGACTGAACACTCACTCATTGCCACAACTAAAGTACACTCTCTACTGTACTAGAGATATGAATCCCCGAACACTGACTTGGTAGTCGCGATTCTTACCTACTCCGCAGCTCATTCAGATAGCTATAGTATGGGAGAGTGCACAGTATTTGTTTGCCTTAATCAGCATGGAATTCTAGGTCGATTTAATCTTCTCTTTCCACTTACTCTTGGTTTGCCATTAGACATATTTTTGCATGCTTTCATATACATATTTCTTTCAGAGATCGTGTCTGTGAGTGTACAAAGTTTGACGGATTTTTCGAGCAACTTAGTTATGTTTCCACTTATTTTTTTCATAGTCCTAAACTAAAAGCCCACTTACTTCTGAATGACAACAAAAACAAAATAAATTTCATTTAAACCACAACAATCATTCATGAGGTTTTTCCCGAATCGGAGAAGTCGCCATTTAGCCATGATACGTAAAGATGATATCACTTCTTAGACTTATATATATGCGTATAATGCGTGTAATGCTCGTCCAGAGCGAGCCTTTACATCGAATTAAGTAATATTCAAGTATTCGTCAATTTAGAAAGTGGACGGATAGACAGACATTCCTAAATAAATTTGTCGACTCACTTTAACTGATGGTAAATATAACCTCTGCTTCTTATTGCTATCGGTTACAAACATGTCAACACTCAAACGCACTTACACATGCTATGGTGGATATAAAAATGTAGTAAAGATATTTTAGAAAATTTTACGCAATTTTAAGAAAATTAAGCAATAATTGTACAAAATTGTCTTCCTCCAACATTGTCAGGAATGGGTTTTTAATTACTTGTCTCGAAATGTTTTGCTTCTGCAACGCACTCCTCCTACTTTTAATATCAATCCTTATTTTTGTTTGTAAATATTTATTGCATTTTTACTATAATACAAATCAACTCCCGATGACGGGCCAGTTAATTAATTATATTTGAAAACTACTATGCATGGCCTGGTTTTGAGAGCCGCTTTAACTACGCTTTAATTTTCATAATTTAAATTTATTTTTCTTGCTGTGCGTTATTGCTTAAGAAATTCTATTTTCATATGTTTAGTAAACATTTGTGGGGCAATGGCATAAAAGTAAGTTAACAGTTCCGATATATATTGAAGAATTTCAACCTATGCTTAGCTGGAGTTACGAAAAATTCTTATTATTATTTTCTTTTTTTTATATCATTTTAGTGTTACATGCGTGCCTTATATACTTACAATCCCTCAGATGATTCCTTACTGCCATGCAAAGATATCGGTTTGGCTTTCAAATCCGGTGATATTTTACAGGTTTGTTCTTAATGCATTTTCGACTTAATTCGGAAATTGGTTTATATTGCATTTTTAGATCATTAATGTTAAGGACCCGAATTGGTGGCAGGTTAAAAATATAACTGCTCAAAGTGATCAGATTGGTTTGATACCCTCACAGGAATTGGAAGAAAGACGTAAAGCTTTCGTAGCACCAGAAGCGGATTATGTGCATAAGATCGGCATTTGCGGTACTCGGGTAAGAAATTCTTATTAAATTTAAAAATTTAAAAAATAAATGGAATTATATTTGATTTGAGGTTAGATCTCAAAACGTAAACGTAAAACCATGTATCGTTCGGTGGCTAATTGTGAATTTGATAAAGCCGAACTTATGCTTTATGAAGAAGTGACGCGAATGCCACCTTTTCGACGAAAAACTCTGGCCTTAATTGGTGTATCTGGGGTAGGTAGACGTACCTTAAAAAATCGTTTAGTTAACAGTGATCCCGATCGTTTCGGTTTCGTTATACCACGTAAGTTAATTCATTCGATGAGAACACTGCCATCCTCAATATATATATATCTGATTATAGACACTACACGTCCAAAAAGAGCTCTGGAAGAGAACGGTGTTAGCTATTGGTTTGTTGATCGCGAATGGATGGATCAGGAGATTAAAGAGAATAAATTTTTGGAATATGGTGAAAATAATGGTCATTTATATGGAACACATATAGAGTCCATCAAGGATGTTATCGAAAGCGGTAAATTTGCAGTTAAAATGAGAATATTCCAAAGAATATATTTACATATATATATTAATTACTTATAGGGCGTATGTGCGTCTTGGATTGTGCGCCAAATGCTTTGAAAATCCTGCACAATAGTCAAGAGCTGATGCCATTCGTCATATTTATTGGTGCTCCTGGTATGGAGCAACTGAAATCTATCTATGCTGAACGGCGAGCCACGGGTTCAAATAAAAACTTGACGGTATTTGAAAAAAATTGAAAAAAAAAAACCTCTAAAATTTTAATACATTATTAATAAAATATCTTTAGTTCGATCGTCAAAGCTCGATACGTTATAGCTCAAGACGTGCCCGCACTTTAGAATCTCTGGCGTCACTTTATGAGGTAATTAAGGAATAAATGAAAAATCTATTGATATAAGTACTTTTCAAATCAGGAAAATTTGAATTCTTTGAATTTTTTTTTTGTTTTGCAAAAAATATTGTTACCCTTAAATTTTCAAATTTTGCAATGCACAGAAATATGCATCTCAGATGTGTTAAAGCACATACGTGTACTCTTCATTAATGCAAATAGCGAAATGGATTTAGACATGCTTGTCCGTCGTACGTCCCTCTATTAAAATCATGATTACGACGGCGAAACTTTGCCATCGAAACCAAGTCCGCTCCTATGTTTTTTCTTTATGGCTCCTTCCCCTTAAGCTTTAAAATCAGCATCATGGGTTCATGCGCCTATTGAAAATTGTTCGAACGCTTTTGCTTATTCTCCTAAAATATGTCAATAAATTTGTAAAGCTTTAAGTACAAGGAATTTTGTTACCGAATTCACTTTGCACTTGGAAATCGACCAAACGTTCATTCGCGCTTGCTAAGAAACTCTGCCTTGTATGCAGAGATTTTCAGTGGAAAATGTTACTGAACTGTTTATAAATAACACATCTGATATAGTATCGATTCGGCGCACGCTGTATCCGATTTTTTCTCTATTTTGCCATCAAACACCGTATGGAAGCTAACTCCAGGAATACAATATCGTTGTTCAGAAAATAAAAAGTGCTTTCAATAACAATAAGAGTGAGGGATTTGAAAATATTTTTAGGATTTTGTTTTTTTCTTTAATCCTTAGGATGATGATTTAATATCGACCGTGGAGGAGAGTCGTTTTGTTCAACGCAAATATGAGAAATATTTCGATATGATTATTATTAATGAAGATTTTGATGACACGTTCCGTCAAGTCGTGGAGACATTAGATCAGATGAGTCACGAAGAGCAGTGGGTGCCAGTAAACTGGATTTATTAGGAGACTTTTTTTGCATTTCAACACATTTCTCTGCTTTTGCTGCAATCATAGTAAAATTCAACAAAAACGTAAAACGAAAGTGTTCTTAAGAGTATGAATGTTTTTTTTTTCTTTTTTAATTATTTAATTAATAGTTAGTATGTAAACACAAGTTGATACCAGTAATCGAAGTTAAAATTACATGTATTTTTAAGAAATACCTTTTAAACCTACGTCTTTGAAGTCTATACGAATTCGTCCATTGCAATATAATTGTTGTATTATCTTTTTTTTTTAATATTTAATTTTTATTACTCTAAATATATTATTGAGTTATATATTTTTTTCAGAACTTTTAATGTCTATAATTACCTCTTAAAATCATCGATTCGTCCATTTATTGATTTATTGATTTATGTCATTATAGTATCTACTGGTTCTACTGGTGTTGTTTGTTGTATATGGTACAATTGAAATATTTGTGTCTTTATTCATACCTGTATCGCAACTGCTGGTTAAATTAAAAATAAAAAGTGCAAATTTCATGAAAGAAACAAAAAAGCTACAGCTGAGTTTTAATAAAATTTTCAGTAAGCATTCATGTGTAAGATTATAGCAAATTCATTCGGAATCATATACAGTCCTGCGAAAAAATATTAAGCTGTTGCTTCGTATTATCACTTTTAAAACGCTCGCATAAATTAATTTGATCTACAATTACAAATATATTTTTATTAAAGAGTTATGATGCTACACAAAGCTATTTATAAAATTCCCAACGATTTTTCCATCACGACATGTGGTTGTCTCATAAATTCATAATTTTCCGGTACTCCCAAGTAGTCTTCGAAGCTGATCACTTCATCGCGGCCCAGTAAAACATCCTCCATCATATTACTATGAATTAAAATAAGTCATTATTCACACGGTACTTTTCATTAAGCACCAAACGTACCTAGATTGCAAGAAAGGCAAGCGCCCGACTTGTCTCGCTGCAAATAATTCCATACCCATTTTCAAAGGGAAATTTAAGCCTTCACGATTACGCATCATTTGCATGGATAGATTATATTGATGTTGATTATAGTTGGCTTCCGAATCTCTCAAACGATGCACATATGCTAATTGACTCAAGCAATTCGTTTTGCCGGGCAAGCTTGCTGTAGGCTCTGCATTAAGCACTGCAGGCATAACAGGCTGAACTTTGATAGATTGTGCCTAAACAACAATAAAATTTGCGTTTAAAAGACTAAATTCAATGCAAAATCTAAAAAAAACAAACCATTTTCACTATAAGTTTTAATCCCGTATTGTTGTTACCGAATGACAAGCAAATTAAGATATTGGTTAAGTGAAGTTTGTTGCTGTTTACCAGCTATGTCTTGCAAGATTGTTTTTTTTTAAATGACACAGTGTTGTTAAAAAGAGTATTACATCTATATTTCTTAAAAACATTTAAAACCTTTTTTTTTGTTATTTGGCAACTCTTTTCAGTGTATAATGAAGCGTTGTAAATCTACAAATACAGATGTCGCAAGACGTTGGTGCTGCCATTTAACAGAAAGTCCAGCGTTCGTAATGTTATTTACAGAATAAGCTTGGACGTCAACCTTAATCAACGCTAATCAACCTAGTGACATTCACAATTAACGATATGCAATTGTGAATAGCATCGTTTTATTTTTATTATAGCAGCACCTTGCATTGTCTTTGTACTTGATAACACTTTTTATCAGTTGTGCACAATCGACGAATTTTAATTGGCAGCACTACCTATTTGAAGCAGCTCTGTGATCTCTCCATTTTCTGTACATTCCCTCCAACTCTCCAACTAAGGGTATTTTTAGTTAGAAACCATATTGGAAGTGATCTTAAGAAAGAAAAAAGTGATCTTAGAAGTGAAAGAAAAAATCAAATTTTGGAAAAAGTATTTTATTTGAATTTTGAGTGAGTATTTGTTGATATTATAAGTAACGAATAACTTATTCGGCTCGGATGAAGTTTTCATAAAGATGCGCGAATGTATGGATTTCAAATTTGATTCTTTTTTCTATTGCTTTGGCAAACTAATTTCAGCGGTGTCGGTTCCCAAGTTAAATATGGTTTGAATTTTAGACGACGAAGAAGAAGAATATTTCTATTTATTTAATTCCAATTGGTATGTAAGTAAAATCGATTGGAAATCAGTTTACATTTCATCTTTGAAATGAGGAAAGAAAGTTTTCTTTAAAAGGGAAATTTTTTCGTTCCATTTACTGAAACCGGATATTGTTGTGTTGCGATTTTTAAATATTTAAACAGATCTAAGGGACGTTAATTTATCCGAAAAATCCTTTTTTTAAACCATCGCAAAAGAGTGGTTTCGGAATCATTTTTTTTTTTTATTTTTTTGTCTTTCGGATGGTTTTGTATTACAACCAATTGATAAATTATTGGCATATCGTAAAATTTACGGTAATGATACAAATCAATTTAAATTCTATAAACTATCCATTCTACTTATTGTTTACTGTTTTTATTGCATTTTATCGTAGTTTGGTAATAACTTTTGTATTTACTCCAGCACAAGTGATGGTTATCAAAAAAAAAAAAAAAAAATAAAAAAAGACAAAACAAATAAAATTGTATTTAAACTACATAAATAAATTAAAATTATAAATATATATATTCGTTTAATACGAAATTCTGGGAACTTTTTGCGTCAGCAATGATAATTCATTGTCGTAATATTGCTCTTTAGTGGTGAATTTTTTTAACAAATAAACAAAAAGAAGAAGACCGTTGTATTATGACCTAAGATTATGCGGTAAGAGAGAACAGAAAGCTAAAAGATGGTGCTAACAATTTTTTTTTATTATTTGTTATTTGTTATCCAGCTGTAATATAAGTTGACAAATTTTATAAGTGGTATAATAATTTGGAGGTATCTAAAACTTTTTAGACAACCACGAAACTCGAAAGTTTATATGGAAATTAAAGATGCGTGCGAAACCATAAACAAATTCTATTAGACCAAGACGGAGCGCTAATTCTATTAAACCTAATTCTAACAAAACAAAAATTTCATATTGCACATACACACAAACAAATTATTTTATTTATTATGATTAAATATAATATTATTAATTAAATCAAACAATAAATAATAAATATTAAATGTAAAATTTTTTTTTTAAAACAATCAAATAATCAATAAATTTAATTTTAATATATTTAATTATTTGATTAATAAATATATTTAATTAATTAAAAAAACATATTTATCGAAATCAATAATAATTTAAAAACAATATTTTTAAAAAAAAGTTTTTTTTTGTTAATTAGGCATTTTGTTGATAAAATCGTAAGTATATCGTACTATCATTACTCTAACAATGCATAGCATAAATAGCAATGCATTTTCATTTTGTAACATCTAGTATTTTACTTAGTTCAAAAGTATAAAAAAAAATCCACAATTATAATAATAATAATAAATCAAATATTGTAGCTACCAAATGCTTATCATTATAATTCAAATTAAAGCGTATGTGAATTGCCGCCTTTTCTGATATCCATCGAAACCGATTTTTTAAAAAGAGTAATTTCTTTAAGATTTTCGCCGAATTTTAATGGGATGGACATATAAGCTACATTTCTTATAGGCTTAATCCACATAATCTCAAGCCAAAAAAAAGCATTACGTCTTAATAGGCATAAGAGGCGTTTTAAACCGAACAAACATTTTTCTACGCAACCTTTAAGGAATTCCGGGTTCGAAAACCAACCCGTACTTATAATTGTAGGAATTTTCATATAAGTTCCAATCATCGGCACTTCACTTGCATCGCTGTTATCTATTTCAACAACTGCGTCGCTCTTGTAAGTTTTCATGGGTCTCCAAGCTGTTTATCCAAAGACTTTCAAAATGGATTGCGCGTGGATTTAGAAAAAGTGGGTCACGATTATTCATCCGCAGAAGAAACACAATGGAGTATAATGAGCTGGTGTCACAGCACTTGACATCACATCTAATTCGTTATGAACGAACATGATACTAAGGGGGATTAACAATAGTAGGGCAGCGACTGCTATTTGGCGTCGTATATAGCCAAAACGGCTATTACTCATTCTGAAACCAATACATCTTTTTATTAAGTGTCTCACGTATAACAAACGGTTGCATAATGTTTTAAATGTCAAGCACAGCGATAAAAAGCAAACGTTATATAATAAAAGTAAATTTCATTATACACGAGAAACAATACAAACAGAACGACTGTGCGGGAAAAAGACAACATTTTTAAGAACGAGCCATTTTCCCAGCCATTTACAATGTAAAACCTCTTTTTACGTGAAGATCGCCATTTTGTTTCAGATATTCCAGCAAAGGGAAGGTAAAAAAAAAGAAAAAGAAAATGTAAAAAGATGTTTGTAAGCCCGAGAGATATCCCTATTACAATATTATTTTATTATTGTTTTAATTTTCCCTATAATCAAAGATATGAAAATCAGACTTAATTTCGGAACAATGAAAAATGTTGAATGTTGCATTTTCTCTTGATTTATGGCAGCTTTCTATCGTTCAAGACACGCTAGATGTACATGTCTGTACATTTTGTTGCTGTTCTCGTTATTCAGTAATAAAATTAAAAAAAAAAAAAAAATAGAAAAAACTCCTTAAGAAATTCTAAGTATGGATGGACGGATTGATAAAAGCAGAAACACCTATTGTTTGTCGTGCTGTTGATTCAAGTTTTTACGATTACTGCAGAAAGAAGATATTCGTTTCTGCCGTGACTGCATCTATACACACGCACAGGCACAAGTATATATTTATATATAAAAGGCTTACATTTATCTATATATATACCTATATATATATATATATATATATATATATATGTATATAAAATATCATCTGCCATGATTGTATTCATAATTTGTATGAATGTATGTATGCATGCATTCAGACACATGAATGTGTGGCAATTTAAACGTTAATGTTTTTTCAAATGCTTCCCTCACTGAAGTCGTAACAAATTAATTGGGTGCCATAAATTTTAAAGCATCTATGTCGACTCCTATAGTCCGGTACTGTATCTTCAATGCTCTCATGCCTCTTTTGTTTCCTATCATTTTCGGAATTTTTCGTACGAGAATAATTCTTTCAATGTCTGCAGGTTTCAATACCGTTGCTTGAAAGATTCTAGAACCGAATCATAACTTAATCTATGTCTTTATTAGTGATTAATTTATCTCCTAGTTTGGTAACAAAACTTCACACAACACAACAACACAAAAATGTTTTATACTAATTTAGAGCAATGAGTAAAAAAAACGTTTGCTAGATGGATGAGTTTAATAGAAATAGAGAGACAGACAGACAGACGGAGAGAGAGAGAGAGAGAGAGAGAGAGAGAGAGAGAGAGAGAGAGAGAGAGAGAGAGAGAGAGAGA